>BHFT01070354.1:0-11826 GCA_004320025.1 Laticauda laticaudata
TCCAGCCTCCCTGTCAGCCTCCCTGCCAGGCCAGCACCCACAACCATAGGGAAGAAGTTGAAAGTCTCAGCAACCTGCTGCCATCCCTTGGCAAGAAGGACAGCGTGCCACCCTCTCTTCTCCCCTGTCCCTGACCTACTTCTGCTGGGGCTTTCTGACTGCTCGGCTCGCCCTCTTCTTTGGTGCGGAGCTTTGCTGAAGCTGCTCCTTGGCTGTGGTGCTTCTGCTGCTGCGTCACCTCCGCTGAAAGCTGCTCCTGGCTGGTTGGTGGCTTCTGCTGCTGCGTACCTGCCTCTGAAGCTGCTCCTTGGTCCTGCTGGTCCTGCCCTCGTCCTGCTCGTGCTCCTGGATTTGCCTCTACTGCTTGTACTGCTCGTGCTCCTGGTCTTGCTGCATCCTGCTGTGCTCCTTGCGTCCTGGCTGGTGCTTGCTGGTGCTGGCTGGTGCTGCTGGTCTGCTGGTGCTTGTGCTTGCTGGGGCTACTGGGTGCTTTACTCTGTGCCTGCCTTTGATCTGGTCCTGCTTGATCCTGCTGCTGGCTGCTGCTTAGCTGAAAATGATGATGATGATGATGATCCTGCTGCTGCTGCTGATGATGATGATGAGTTAATTGATCCTGGCCTGGTGCATGATGATTGATGATGATCGATCTCCTGCTGGTGCTGCTGCTGGTGGTGGTGTGGAGGGAGCAGACCCTACCACCTGGGAGCCCCTGTGAGGGCCCATTCTGCGTCCTGCCCAAAGGGAGGAAGAGGATATGCAGGACGGGAGAGGAGGCACATACTTCATGAGGAGCGAACACGAGGATGAGGTGTGTGAGTGGCTGGAGAGCAGAATGACTTATCTGTGCGGAAGGGGACCACCGGCTGTACAGGGGACACCAAAAGGAAGCAGGCTGCTTTGGAGAGAGAGGGCGGAGAGTATGGGTTACACTTTCGAGGGCCTTCCTCGGCTGGTAGGAAAACATATGCCCACACCTGGTACAGGAAGCTGCACCGGAAGAAAACTTTGGCGAGGCCAAGTATAAGCTGACGGACAAGAGAGACTACATCATGGGCCGGTGCAGCTTCCGTTTCTTTTTCCACTGGAGGGTTGAAGATCCACCACCGAGGAGCACCATGGAGCCCTTCTGTCTCTACACCGCTCTCTCTGGCAGCCTGCTGAGACCCAGTACTCTCCGGCCGAGAGTCCAGTCCCTGTCTCCAGGCAGATTTCTGGTGGAGCGGTGCCACAGCGGAGAAACCCGTGGACAGCTTGTTGCTAACCGTAGTTGGAGCGGCATGGAGGATTCCCGGCTGCATGGGAGAAAAGGAGACATCAAGTCCACCACAGTCGTAGCCTCACTCCACCCCCCCCCAGCTCCACCTCCACAGAAAGGCAGGAGAGAGCAGACCAGCAGGAAGGGCAGAGCCACACCTGTCTGCCTAGGAGATCAGGACACCATCGCGCACCAGGCATAGATCTCCTCTTCAAGCTGGGTCAAGCACTGACTCCCCTCATCCTCCAACTTCAAGCCCTCCTCACCTATGTCAACCAGGACCCTCAGGAACATGAGGAACCCCAGTACCAGGTGGTGAAGAACCAGATCACCGAGGCTGCTTCCACAACCCTCCAGATCCAGAGGAACCTCTGCTCCCAGCCCCAGTCCAGTCTGCTCCCTCCCCACCCCAGGTTGATGTCCCTCCCATTCCAGGCTTCCCACAGGCCTCACCTACCAGGGCTTACAGCTACCAGGAGGTCCAGTACAGGCACATGGCAGGCAGCCCTTCCCAGTCCAGGCACAGAGTCATCGGACGACATCGTGCCACCGGTTCCCTGTACTGCCACTTGATGCCAGCCAGTGCCACATGATGCCACCCACAACAGCGATGCCACCCACAGTATGCCACCGATGGCATGGCACCCACTCCAGTCCTCACCAGCTTGCAGACCAGACAGCCCACTGACACTGCTCCTTTCCTCCACCCCACAGCCAAGCCGCCTCAGTACATCTGTCATTCAGTACTGGGCTTGACACCCCATTGGTTATGGAGGGAAGGACCTCTCACGGATCACGGGGTCTGAGCCAGCTGTCTGAGAGCTTTCCTCAACACACCGTCCCCTCGGGCGCCAGGCACCCCAAATGACGACCACCAGACCAGCACTCCAGCACACCAACCCACCTCCACAGCACCTGGACCCTTCACCCCTGAGAGTGGGCACAACCACCGAGTGACCAATAAAAGAGTGCCAGAACTGGGTATCTGGTACCTGTGGATTTATTTGGACACTTTGACTTGGGGTTAATTTTGTTTTACAGCTTGTTCTGTTCAATAAGTTGATCTTTGATTCACACTTGCTTCATTTCTTTTTTTAATTAAAGTCTTGGGTGAAACTTTTAAGAATTTGGTTTAAGCCTTTGCATTGCTTGTGGGATGGCGTTAAGATAGCAGTGGGATGCAGGATACCTGTCGCGGGAATGGGTTTATAAGCTGTGGGAAGGGTTAAGGATAGCAGTGGGGATAGATAAGCCTCCAGTGCAACCATCGTGGGACTGGATTGGTCCCAACCCTCCCTGGAATGCCACACCTCTCGCGCTCTCATTATCAATTAATAATGTTTAAACTCAATCATCCACACATGTCAAACACAAACACAACTCTTATTAATATCGGCCCTGTTCTATTTAGGCCCACCCAAATTACCATGCCCAATCAGTCCATGTGTGATTGAGACAGGCTGAAGGAAGCACCCATTAATCATCTATTCATTCCTGTCTTGCCTACTCCACTGCTCCAGCTGGGAGTTACACCAGTTGTCTCAGGAGGTTTGCGCTGCTTCTTCCTTCATTGTGAGGCTCTGTTGGGGCCTTGCAACATCCTGAGTGTCTGTCAGTTTCGCCCTTTGCCTCCATTCCCAGGGCTCCATGTCCCCATTGCCTATGTGGAGGTCCACGAGCCTGTTCTGCAGACCAGGTAGCGGGGTGCCGCCTGAGATTGTGACATGGATGCAGCACAGCTTCCCACGATGTTCCTCCAGTCCTGGGCCAATGGCTGCATGGTGGGTGAGAAGTACCTGGAACCTGCTTGGCAGGATTTGCCAAAGCGTATTCTCCACCACCCGCCTTGCCCTGGACAGCCATGTAGTGAGATTCCCTCTCTATCACGGGGAGGCATCTTTTGGGATGGGGTAGGGCTTTCATGAGGTAGGTCTGAGGGAGAAGGCATCATTCCCACGATGAAGTAGGGCACAAATCTTGCGAGTGTCGTGGGCATGGGGGTTAGATTCTGGAAAGCCCATTGATGAGGTTGGGCCTATTTCCAGGCCCCTCCTTGAGGTCACTAGCATTGCTTACCTGCGGCATCCTGAACATGAAGCCGCTGCCTGAAGCACGATGTACATGGAGACTTGTAGTCCCAGATCGACCACATTCAAACGAGGACGATGCTGAAAGAAGCCCTTGTAGTAAATAAGTGGAGCCCGACTTGGGTGGTGCTTTGCAGGCCACGTAATAGCCTTGCCCATCCTAAGGCCTCCAACGCGTGCTGTCTGTGGAATTCCACCTCGGTACCACTGCCTCTGGCCAAAATTTCTTCCATTCTTCATCAGTGAGGGCACTGGAGGAGCTTCCTGCTAGGTGATTTCTTCGATGGATGGCCTGCACCACTTCTCTGACCACAATTCTGCAATGGTGTTGTGTGGCACCCTCCAGCCCGTACTGCATGCTCCTGTAGGTGGTCCCTGAGGCCAGGTGGCGCCAGAGCTGAGTGCCACACCGTGAGCCAGTGCTTCCAGGCCTGGCGCCCGGTAAGTCGTGGTGTTTGCCTTGGTGCAACCTGGGTGTCCAAAGCCGCTGCCACGAACTTCGTCAAACATTGGCTGGAGGCATCCTCTCCATAGAGTTCGGGAATGGCTTCAGTTTCCCTGAGCTCCACAATCAGACTTGTTGTACAGACCGTCCTCTGCTCTTCTCCGAATCTCATCTTCGGACCCAGACGCTTCTTGGCCTCCTCCATTTTTCTTCCTGTAGTTAGAGTTAACAGAGCCTGTAGATGCGCTGTCGCACTATTGCAGAAGGATGGTGGCTTGCCAAACAGGGACTGTGTTTACGCATCCACGGTTGGACATGACTGGATCTGTGGAAGGAAGAGTCAGCATTGAAGGCTGCAGACCGGTCTGCCACAGCTGGGCTTCTGGTCTCTGAAAGTCGAGATGCCAGACGAGTTGCCGCCTTTTTATAGGCAGTATAGGTGTCCCTTTGGCATCCTCTAGGCATTCCTCTAGGCATCCTCTATGCGATCCTGTGAGACATCCTTAATATCCGAGATAGGTCCCTACTGCGAACGTTTTTTCCGTTTTAAATGCTTTGTTCCACTTGGCATCCATTCTGACATCCGTTTCTGCATCCGTTCTGCCGTGCCGCTTCTGCTTCCTCCCTGCATCCAAGCGGATGCGGAGTGCGTTGGTATGTGGAACGGATGTTCTGAGCGGATCATAGGGATGCATACACAGATGGAGAACGGATGCGTATGTGGATCGCGAGTGGATGCAGAATGGACCAAATTGCGATACATTTTCCACACAAAAGTTTTGAGCAGCTCAAAACTTTCTGAGCGGATGAAACGTCAATAAACGGATGCTGGACAGATAGTGAAAAAGCAAAACGGAGGCAGTGAGTACAGCGCATTAACCAATGGATGGCAAGCTTTTTTGTCCGTTTTACATCCTCTTTGTATCCGTTGGTGCAGTGTGACAGGGGCTTAAGTGCTATAAGTATATGGTCAATTTTATTATCTTATGAAATGCTTTGTCTCTAGAGGTTTAGAATTGGGGGAGGGTATTAGTGCTAAGACTGCTTTGAATTTCATTCACTCTCTCAACCCTCAATTTCCTTAATGTAGCCCACCTAAACCTTAGCTTTATTGGCTCTTGTGCTAATAGAATGTTACACTTGATGCAGCAATGTCTAGTGTGCACATCGGTATGTGTGAATGTGAGAGAGAAAACAGGCAAGATGTCCCTTTTTGCTGTCTTGACCATTTTGTTACATACACCATAGACACTGTTGCTTCCATGTTGACATACAGTTATATATAACACAATTATATAATACAATTAATAATGCAGTTTATGTTCTGACCAAGGCTTCCTAGACCATAACTATGCACACGCTTATTTTAAAAACAAGAGTTATTTTATTGCAACGCTGGAAATTGTTTTCATTCCCAGCCAGAATTAATCTCAAACAGTTCCTTGAGATAAGCACCCACCTTTGTTTTCTGTGAAGTGCTGCTAATAGCAGAAGTATCAAATGAACTAGGAAAAAAAACCAACTGAAGTACAAAGAGCTTCAAGAATGACTCTGAACCAAATGAACTACTTTGCTTCCTGCAAAGGTTTTGTCATCTTTGCCTGACCTTTATACCTTATGGGAGGGGCAATCACTTCCCAGCCTTACTACCGACTCACCCCCTTTGTCCTTTGTCTCACTGCTGCCAGACTCCAAAGGCTCTGGAGTCAGCACCCCACTTCCAGATGGTCCTGGCCCCATCTCTGCTTCAGATGCAGGACCCTTGTTTGAGTCCTCTACAGACTCCCTGATTGGTCCCTGTTCTTCCCCACTGTCTGTTCCACTGCCATCTGCACTTGATGCGAGTGAACCACAACAGTTTAGCTCAGCTCTCAGGACTCTAAATGTTGCCTAGATCAGCTCTTGAGTCAAACTCTGCTTCTCTATTCTTCATAACTGGGACAGATTTAAGTCCTCTAGCAATGAGTGACTGAGTTCTATGCTAACAATCACAAGCACTGATTTCAATGTTTAGAGCAAAAATAGAGGAAGGCAAGGCTACAAATTCCTCTCTGGTAGCCTCTTCAGCTACAATATGACATAGTATATTCCTTTGCAAAACTGATTCTGCTTTTTGGGCCAATTAAAAACAAAATATTACTGATGTCCAAAATCTGACACAACTGAATCCTTTAAATGATAAGGAAATCCCTTTATAGGAGAGGCCAAACTTACCAATCAGCTATGGCAGGTTTCCTGGCATCTATGGGATCCCAATCAACAGAGAAAACAAAGCTACAATGCCCCACAAGAGCAAGTCAGCCATTGTTCTTCCAATTCATTGTTTCAGAAGAAGTCAATGCGATTTGTTAAGGCTGACACACTGCTAAAACTGTGATAAGGACATCCTGCTCATAAGAGACCAAACTTCCCAACCAGTTATACCAATCCTGCTTTACATGGCAGAAAGGGCAGTGATCAGAAATAACAAGCTACTCTACTCTACAAGAACATATCAATTTTATTTTTCATTATTTCTCAAATCCCAGGAAGGCAAACAAAAAAAAGAACATTTTTACTATCTCTGCAAAATAACTATACTAAAAAATTATTGCAAAACAAATCCCTTTGAAGATACTCAGTGGAGACTTGGCATTGACCTTGATAATAAGCTCTCCGTAAAGTTTATTATCCTTGCTATTCTGCAAAAAATGAAACAGTATGGATAACTGTTTTATCCAATTTTATCCAAATGCATATGGATAAATCTTTTTTAACTTAAATCTTGTAGTGATTCAGATCAGATCAATTTACCCTTGATTTTCAAATCATAAATTCAAACTGTCTCATGCCACTCTGAAATTGGAATTGAACTACAATTGATTTATACTGCCCCAATATATAGTTTCCACTTGAATTACCAAGTCTTTGGTAACCATATCAGAACTCTGTGGTCATTCAAATTCTAACAAGAATCCTTTAAATAGTAAACTTAGTGAAGAATCAAAACAAACTCTGGGCATTTCTATGGTGCAATAAAGGCTGACTTCTGAGCCAAAGTCTAGATCTAGAAAGTGACAGATGATAGGACACTGGGCAAAAGACCTTTCATTACCTGGTTCAACATGTTCATTGTCTGAGGTCCAAGAAATCTAATATTACTGCCAACATTTTGCTCCACCTCTCCCTCCTGCACAAGAGTATTTCCAGGAATATGGATGGCCATTATGGTACTTGTACATATTCTTTTTCACAGATGAACATTATGTTACTTGTTAACATAGTTTTTCTCATTGCCAAAGAAATATGTTTAGCAGTGAACATTGTTTTTTTCCCATAGCTATCCCACAGATGCCTTTTCAAGAGGCAAGGAATAAAATCCTTCCATTCCCCATCATCCAGTCAGAACTGAAGAAGCTTCTTGGATGAGAAGTGAAATATGTTGAAAGAAAAACAAGAAAGTCCAGTGTCCTCTTGAAAAAGTATCTTTGGGATAACTATGACTTGGATTACTGAGAATCTCCATAGACATTCATGTAGTTAATATAAAGCTTAGTACAAGTTTGAAATATTAAGCTGCATTTACAGAGAAAACTTCTTATTAGTATTGATGAACTTCTTGTCTGTTTTGTTATAACATACAAAAAACAAATCACTTGGAAAACCATTGAATAATGCAAGAATAGCGATTTAAAGATACATTTTTCTTAGATTTTACAAGTGAAGTAAACTTTGTATCCATTTAATTGCAAAATACATTCAAAGCTAGGAGTATGATAAGATTGAAATTATCTAGTGACATCATTGCCTAAATCTATTAAATAATGAATAAGCAACTTTAAGTTGGAGGTAATAAGTTTTTTTTTTCTTGTCACTAGTTCAGAATTCAGTAGTTCAGAACTACTTCAGCTCTGATGACAGAAGTATTAATTTATTGCCTTTCCAGATTACATCAACATGCAAGTTTTCCTCTACTCTCTGGTTATTTCATATTTTATTACTGATGGTTTGAAACTTATTTCTTTCTTATAATTTCAATAATATCATTCAATTACATTCAGAGGAAATAGCTTTCAATTTTCAGCACAAAGAATATTTTAACAATTCATTCCCCCTTTGTGCTGGTTTTCCCCTTGAAACGATTAAATCATCATCATCATTATCATCATCATCATCCTTATTTTTCTCTTCTGTGGATATTGACTCCAGACTCAGAACTGAATTGTGTTAATTTTCCTAGCTTTGAATGTATCTTTGCTATTGATTTCTTTTGTAGAGAAAAAGGATAGGTTCAGGGGATGTGTATACAAGACAGCTGAGCTGAATACTTTTCCCAAAATTTATATTTCTTCATTTCTTTATTTTCAATATTAAAGTCACCCCAAAAGGTAACATTATTTGAATTTAAAATATTGTCTCACAGAAACTGGATAGAATAAGCAGATTTTTGATGAAAATAGTATATTTTAAAAGCCTAAAGATAATAAAGCTGCTGTCCAGATTCATGAGGATTTGGCTGTTGATGTTCAGATAATGGACTAAAAACAAAAATAACAAATAATCCTCTTTTTGGTCAGTAAAGGAACTGATACTGCAGTAATCAAACTGAGGTGTAATTCCAGTTGTATTTGTGCTGCTTCAGTTATTTTGAGACAATCTCACTGCTGTTTTTTAATGTGTTAGACAGGGCTATGAAGAGCTGGAAAGACAACTGAAAGAAGTCTTTAAAGAAAGAAGCAACATACTTCGCCAGCTGTCAAAGACATCCAAAGAGCTTGAAGGAATTAAAATAAACCTTCAGGTCAGAATTTATGCTTTTCCTCCTCCTCTACCATAGTTGTAAAATGCATTTGATATTAGCTCTGTGGATATTATTTATTCGACTTGCATGAGGGTAAAATGTGGACATGGGATGTGGACAAATGTACCATTGCTTTTTCTGCCTTTCCTCTTCACTGTGGGGTTCTTCTGAAGTGTCAGTAGAAATACCTATATAATGTGTAATTCTGTCTTCTTGAGTGGACTTATTGCATGAAATCTTTCCTGATTATATTCAAGCAAGCATGACTAACTTACCCCCTTTCAGACCCCTCACCACAAGAGACAGAGGAGAAAAGAATTTTGAATGGGAGCTTGCCAATTCATTCACATCAGCTCCCCTTTTTAACCCTTCTGTAGAAATTATGTAATTCTTTAAAGTGAGTATTATCTAACAACAGTGGAAGGTTTCAAGATTTAGAAGGCAAAATAATGTTGATCCTTCTGTTTTCTTTTCTAATTCTTGTTCCTTCCTGATCACCAGCAACATTTTTTAAAATTCCTAAATGTGGTATGCTCAATTCCCAGTTCTTCATAGCAATTAAACTTCTAATCAGGAATAGTTCATTTGGAGAAGACTTATGTAACCGTTCTTCCATTTGTGGTTCAGTGAGAATACAAGTCAAAGAAATGGAGAAGACAGAAAGCTGAAGATAAAAGCACTTTTCATATTTTATTTTTCATTCTTAATAGCTTGCTCTGTGAGGAAAGAAAGGCATATGAGTGGAAGAACCAAAATCTTATTTTCTGCCTTAAATCCAACTGGTAGCATGGGTAAAAAGTACAACATAATATTTGTCTAGGGAAAAAAGTATATCATAATATTAGACTGGAAAAACATGATCAGTCCCACCCAAGCATGATGATAACAACTAAACTTTTGCCTAATTAATTTATTCAATTTCTGGAACTACCCATCTCAGTTAATTACTCTTTTTTACAATTTACAATTTTACAATTATATTGTGTATACTGATATTTGAGTGAATTTCAATTTCTGCCTTATGAACCACCCAATTTGTTTGAAATGTTGTTAAGACTTGGCAATAGAAGAACAAAGTTATATCATCCTTACTTTCTTTTCTGTCACAAAATGTACTTTTCACATATAGCCCTTAATACAAAAAGACACAATGAATAATTTTAGTGGTGAAAATTTTAAGGGAGCTCCTTGGTAACGCTTGGTTTCTTCCTTTTGTTATCAGTCTTTGAAAAATGATGAAGCATCAGCAAAAAGCGATGTTCAGAAACTCTTGGAATTAGGCCAGAAACAAAGGTATGATTCAGCATTTATTTGCCTTAACTATTATATTTTCTCATATAAACAGAAAACAGTGGTGAATTCTTACCTTGTTAAGTCAGTCAGTAAAACAAAACATTCGCATAAGAAATGGGTCATAAAAATCAACAATCTGATCTGAAACACTGGTTTCATGTTTTAAAGTTAAAAGGGGAAACAACCTTTTGAAAGTAGTAAAGTTAACAAAAAAGAACCAGATCAGAATCTTTTTGTTGAACCAATTTTCTACTTGGGAAGTTACTTCTATGATATGGTCTATTTACTTCTATGATATGGTCTATCATTTGAAAAAAAAAATCATTTTGCGTGGAAAGACCTATCATAAGAAAAACCTTTCAGTTCTGAAGTCTCAATTTGTTAAAGCTAATCAGAAACTTTATCTGAGTGCATATCTTCAGGTTTATTTTATGGCAATTTCACAGTGATGGAAAATTTTACAGATAAAATAAAATCTTACACTGGCAGATAAAATCTTACAGTGATTCTTCTCAAATGTTTAAAGCTGATAGATGCCAAATGAAACAATGTACAGGAAATCAAAAGCAACTGTCCATATTTTATAATAAGATATGTGATTTAGAGGAACCCAATAAGGAGTTCATTTCTTTTATTAAGAAATCCAAATGGATATATCACAACTATATATTTATAATTTCTAAATACTTTTCAACTCAAGATAGGTAAGGTAAGCAACTCATGCTTACCTACTCAGCATATCATCTTCAAGATGAAATAGGGTTGTTTTTTTTAACTTTTAATTATGACAGTCATATGTGGACATTGAATCAAAGCAACTAATACATAAATGAGTTAGAAAGACCAGGCTCATTATATTTCACATTTTCTAGATTTTTGCACTGTTTGTCACATATTTAGAATCACTGGACAACAAATATTTTGGTCCCTGAATACTTTTTGGGTGTATTTTATAATTTTTTGGCTATAGATGTTTTTACACTATATACACAAAATATACAGAAAATACATCTTTTAATACCTGCTGGCTATTCTGCATACTGTACATGAAACAAACAAACAAAAACATGGAATTTTTATTGAAGCATGGCCCAATTCTCAGTGGGATGCAGCCCAGTATCAGGCTGCAACCTGGAACTTGGGGACAGGTAGCCATATTCAGTGACCATCTGAAGTTTCAGTGATGCTGAATAAAGATTTGCAATTAGTCCTTGTAGTTGCTGCTGTTGCAGTGTAGTTACAGAGACAAGTTCATGATTCATCCCCTGGCAATTGGCTTACAATTATAGGTCACAAGAGCCCATGGTCACATGATAAGATTTGGTGACCTGATCTGCCAACTCAAAACAAGCAAAATCAATGAGGAAGCCAGCAGGAGGTTGCAAATGGCAATCACATTCTTGCAGGATTTACCTGAACATCACAACTAGAACTGCTACAATTGTTGCCATAAGTCAGTGTGGTCACATGGCTTCTCACTTTATGACTGTGTTGCTTAAAGACAGACTTGCTGGTACCAATTATTGTAATTAATGAGAGACTACCTGCACCTAATCTCTAATTCTTAGTAGTTTTGCATCTGAGTTCTAATGCTGTCCATTGGCTGATGAACCCAAGAAAATACTGCAGATGTATACAAGCTGAGTAACAATAGCGCTTAGACTTATATACAACTTCACGGTGCTTTACAGCACTCTCAGTGTTGAGTCAGAATCTAGAGAATCTAGAGTCAGCATACTGCTCCCAACAATCTGGCTCCTCATTTTACTGACCTTCTTTACTAAAGGCCCGGTCTCACTGCACTTACGGATGCAGAGGATGTAAAACATTAAAAAAAAGCTTACCATCCATTGGAAAACGCTATGCATCCGTTGTGCACTCATTGCATACGTGTTTCATATGCTCTATCCGTCAAGCATCCATCCACTGCGATTTCATCCACGCAAGAAGTTTTGAGCTGCAC
>BHFT01070358.1:0-12358 GCA_004320025.1 Laticauda laticaudata
AAAAGAGAGGAGGATAAACGTTTTTATTTATTCATTAATGAAATGCTTTCTATGCGAGCTGCATCCACTTTCATTCTTTCTCGTCCATAGCTACTAACGCTGCGTGTCTGTTCTGCATCGCATTCTGGCTTCGTCCCTGTGTCTGTTTTCGCTGGGCGGATGTGAAGTTGCGCGGATGCGCAGCAGATCCTAGGCAGATATAGCGGACATGTAAGCGGATGAACGACGGATGTATATACGGATGTACCTCGTATGCGTAGCGGATGTATAACGGATGCGTTGGATACCTTGATCCACCAAAGAAAGTTTGTGTGGGATCAAAAGGCTCAAAACTTTTTTGAGCGGATGAAATGTCAGGTAGAGCGGATGTTGGATGGATAGGAGAGTATGAAAACGGATGCAGTGAGTACAGAACGGAATGGCATCGCGTTAACCAATGGACCAATGGATGGCAAGTGTTTCTCTCCATTTTACATCCTCTTTCCATCCGTTGGTGCTGTGTGACATGGGCTTTAGTTCCAGGTTGCTTCTCTCTTTGGTTAGTTTCCATCCATCTTGCCTTCAGGTGCTTTGGCGAATAGCTTGACTCCCTCTTCTTTGCGGCAGCTATTTAGATATTGAAATATTACTATCATGTCTCTCCTAGTCCTTCTTTTCATTAAACTAGATATATGCAATTCCAGCAACCGTTCTTTGTATGTTTTACCCTCAAGTCCCCTAATCATCTTTGTTGCTCTTCTCTGCACTCTTTCTAAAGTCTCAACATCCTTTTTACATTGTGGCAACCAAAACTCAATACAGTATTCCAAGTGTGGTCTTATCAAAGCAGTATAAAATAGTAATAACATGATCTTGATATCATTCCTTTGGCATAGCCTGGGACTGCATTGGCTTTTTTGGTGGCGGCTGCACACTGCTGATTCGTATTTAAGTGGTTGTCCACTAAGACTCCAATTTGGATCACAGATCTGAGTGGCTTCACTTGCAGTTTGAGATGGATCAAACGTGGTGTTCCCCCTCTTTAAAAAATGAGGCTCACATCACAACATCATAATGCCAGTGGTGGTGGATTTCAAATAGGCAGTACATGCTGTGTTCATGTTCAATTTATGGGATTTCCCAGGAGCCTCAGTGTGACCATTATGGGGACCAGTAGCTGAGATGGAACTTGATGAATCAGCTGCAGAATATGTTTTCCACTCTTCCCATCCCCTCCAAAAAAAACCCTACTTTTTTCCCCATCTTCAGTCAATGTGTATTTAACAGATTTGAATTCAGAGTCTGTATCATCTTGGACTTAGAAGACAAACTTTAAAAAAATACTCCACTGGCAATCTTTTCCTAATAACTTCTATTTAGTATCGGGAAAAGAATTTTTTTTCCCAAACTTTTCCAAGCAAGAGAACGGCAGTGATATTCTTATAGTTGGAATCTGAAGGTCTATTGATACTTAGGTAAGTATTTAGCCAGGGGTGTTTCTTCCGATTCTGTCCACTTCTATAGAATCAGTTGCTCTGAAAAGCAGTAAACAGAGAGCATACATAGAACCAGTTCTATGTCTGCTGCTGTTTTGGCTCACCCACTCACTCAGGCCCTTACCTGACCTTTATTTCCTGTTTTTTCAACCACAGCTGCTTTGCATGACACAGCTGTGGTTGAAAAAGCAGGAAAAAAGGGCTTTTCCAACCATTGCACACTTGCATGCAGTGCTGCTCAGCTGTCCGGGCAGCTCAGCAGGTCATAAATTGCACTCGTGCAACTCACATGACTCGCGCATGTGCGTGCGACGCAGAGCAACAGAACTGTAGGTTGGATACCATCCCTGTATTTATACCGGTTGGATACCATCCCTGTATGTAGCAATGAGGGGACCAAGACAAGTGTGCAAAAGTTACATCTTTCCCTGAAAATAGTCCTTTCTCTAGCTTCTTGGATTGCCATGTGTCAGCCATCCCATCTTGGTCAATAGAAGATAAAGCCTTCCACAGCCATGGCAGTTAAAAGAGTCTCAGTGTCTTTTTTATAGTGTGGTGACTAAAACTGGTTGCAGAACTCTAGATGTGTTTCCTTTCTTCATCTGCTTCACCCCCCTCACCCACCCCACAGCTCTCCCTGTTATTTATGACAACTTGGCATGTAGCTAAGCAAGGCAGGTGCATGGAAGGTCTGACACCACCCACTCTTCACCCCAAAAGCAGAGTTGAGGGGGCAGTTTCTGCAATGGGGAATAGGGGCAGCTGCAATGGAGGAGAAACCATGCAACAGGATGTCCTCACTCCACAACCTACAGCCTTCCTGGCTTTCCACATTTCCATTCCATCCCAAGGAGAGATTTCAGGAAGAAACTGCTCCAAGGAACCCCACCCTTTTTTGTCTTGAGAAATCTCATCAGCCAAGGATGCGCCACAGAAGGTGGCTTCTGCAGTAGTCCTCTTCTTTGACATCTCTAGCAGCATTGGAAGCACCCCAGAGAGAACCTGAAAGACACTTTCAAGCTGAGGAAATAAACAGAAGCATCTTCCACTTGGGAAGAAGTTTTAGCAAAACTGCCAAGTGGGCGCTTCGCAGTGAGCTTGTCCTGCTTTTCTGGCCCTTCCCGCTCCTTTTGCCTCAGGTTCCACCTTGTGGGAAGAAATATCTGTTCCGAGTTTTGCAGTGTTAATTCAGTGCCAGAAAAATAAACACAGATGGCTTATGCTTCATTTAACATCTTTATAAACATAATAAGTAGTTTTTACAAACCAGTTGTAGATTTCTCCAACATGGAGCAANCAAACTCAGACAGAAACATGTTGCAAGTAACTTCAGTAGCAACTCAGGAGCTCAGAAACAGACATCAGTTTCACTTTAGTTCTGCAGCCAAACAATAGGAGAGAAGCAGTTTCATTTTCAATAGACAGACTCAGAGCTCAACATAGCTGCAGAGCTTAATATGGAGCCACACCTAGGCTACTTCTAGTTTCAGTTTCCAAACTGAAACAATTGGCTGACTTAGTTGCTATGCCTATTCATTGGCTGACCTTGTTACCAAGATCTATTCCAGTTCATGAATATACTTTGACAATATCCATCTGGTTCAGTACCAAGCCGGGAGAAAGACATGAAGCAGAACCACATGGGTTCTGTGTAGCAGACCACATGGAGTTGAGAGTGAAGGGTTTTATACCTTCTCTTGAGTTTTGCACTTGAGCTTCCTGTTCCTATGCAAGAACAAGTATTCTATTGACTGTTGTCAGACTCCCACGGGACCATGTAGGGATCATAGCTGGCTCTATAGGCAAAGTACAAATCCTAGGTGTTTGTCTGAGCTAAGTTTGTTTAAAGTTTGAACTGATCTGTGGGTGATGCAATAATTCCTATTGTGCCTTAATGGCTTTTGTCCTGTGTTAGATCTTGAATGAGGGGCTGCTTCTAATGCTACCATTCTGCCTTTATTTCAAAATATCCTGTCTTGAATGGATTACCAAATCTGCATTTCTAAAAGCTGGCCTCAGTATCTGCTGAGGCTATTAAGGAAAGTAGGGGTTTTTTTCTGTCTCCAAAAAAACCCCATGTTTCTTCATTTCTCCCTTTGGGGAAATATAATCTGCCCTTTTTAATATTCCTCAAAATATTTCATTCTTCTAGGAGGGGGTGGGGTGGCTTCCCACAACCTTTAACAGCCATTTCTAAAAGTCAGCTGTCTGCAAGACCCCTTCATGAGACTGCCTATGCTCGGCACGTGTTGTCGGGCTGCTTTTCCCATCTCAGACAAAATGTGAGAGAGCAGAGTTCAGAAACCAGGGTGAGGGTGTGGCTGTTGCTGCAGCAGAAATCAATTAACAGCAAATCTGATTCAAAAGATCTTAAGCCCATGTCACACAGCACCAACGAATGGAAAGAGGATTTAAAATGGACAGAAACACTTGCCATCCATTGGTTAACGCGATGCATCCGTTCTGTACTCACTGCATCCATTTTTCATACTCTCTGTCCGTCCAACATCCATCTACTGAAATTTCATCCGCTCAAAAGGTTTTGAGCTGCACAAAACTTTTTGAGCGGATAAAGTATCTAACGCGTCCGTTATACATCTGCTACGCATACGGTAAACATCCGTTATACGTCTGTCATCATCCGTTACGTGTCCGCTATATCCGCTAGGCATCTACTGCGCATCCGTTCAACTCACATCCGCTCCAGCGGAAAACAGACACAGGGAGGAAGTGAAACGGACATAGAACGGACACGCAGCTTAGTAGCACGGACGTAGAAAGGATCGAAAGCGGATGCAGCTCGCATATAAAGCATTAAAATGGAAAAAATGTTTGTATAGGGGATGTATCTCAGTATTTAGGATGTCTGCAGGATGTCTAGCGGATGCAGAAGGACACCTAGTGGAAAAATGAATTTTCTATAAAAGGGGGGAGAAATCACCTGGATCTCACTTTCAGTCCAGAAGCCCTGCTGTGCAGACCTCTTCAGTCTTGATCTTGCTCTTGCTCTTCCACGCATCCAGTCATCTCCACCATGGATCGTCGCACACTCCTTTTGGTAGCCGCCACCATTCTACAACAGTGCGAAGCCTCTTACAGGCTCTTTCACCTGTTCTACGCAAGGAAAAGGAGGCGTCCAAGAAATGTCTGGGTCCGAAGATGGATCACGAGAAGAGCTGAGTACGGACTGTAAAACAAGCTGATGGTGGAGCTGAGGAACGAAGACCCTTGTGCATTCCGAAGAACTTCATGAGGATGCCACCAGTCATGTTTTGACGAAGTTGTGGAGCGGCTGAGACCCAGGTTGATCAAGGCAAACACCAAAACTTCCAGCTCAGCCTGAACCTTGGCTCAAGGTGGCACTCACTCTGCACCACCTGGCTCCGGGACCACGTACAGGAACATGCAGTATGCCTAGAGGGTCCCACACAACACCATCAGCATTGTGGTCAGAGAAGTGGTACAGGCCATCGTTGAAGAATACCTGGAGGAGCTCCTCCAGTGCCTCTCCACTGAAGAAGGCTGGAAGAAAGTGTGCAGAGCAGTGGTATCAGAAGTGGAACTTCCCCCACACCATTGGAGGCCATAGATGTCAAGCACGTGGCCTGCAAAGCTCCAGCCAACTCAGGGTCACTTAATCACAACTACAAGGGCTTCTTTCAGCATCATCCTCTTCGCCATGGTCGATGCGGACTACAAGTTCATGTACATCAATGCTTTCAGGCATTGGCTCATGTTCAGATGCCCAGGTATACAATGCCAGTCACCTCAAGGAGGGGCTGGAACGCAACCTCATCATGGCTTCCCAGATCCAGACCCCTGTCCAACAACACACAAAGATGTGCCCTACTCCATCGTGGGGGATGACGCCTTCTCCCTCAGAACCTACCTCATGAAGCCCTACACTTTCAGATGCCTCACCAGTGAAGAGAGGATCTTCAACTACAAGGCTGTCCAGGGCAAGATGGTGTGGAGAACGCCTTTGGCATCCTGGCCAATAGGTTCCAGGTACTTCTCACCACCATGCAGCATCACCGAGACCGTGTGGAACATCGTGGAAGCTTGCTGCATCCTGCACAATCTCATGCGCACCGCTACCAGTTCGCACAGTGTTGCAGAACAGGCTTGTGTGGACCACCAACAAGGCAATGGGGACATGGAGCCTGGTGAATGGAGGCAAGGGCGAAACCCTGATAGATTACTGTGGATGTGCAAGGCCCAACAGCTTCATGTGAGAGAAGAAGCAGCACAAACCTCCTGGACACTGGGTGCAACTCCACCAGCTGGAGCAGTGGAGTGGGCAAGACAGGATGGTAGAATGCTTAATTGGATTGCTTCCTTCAGCCTGTCTCATCACACTGATGAGATTGTGCCATGCATGTTGAGTGGCCCTACAATGAACAGGGCATTTAATAAAGAGTTGTGTTGATGTTGAAATGTGTTGATGAATGATTACATTGTTATTGTAATAAAAGGGCTAGGTGTGGCACCTGGGAGGGTGGACCCTACAGTCTCACTATGCTTGCACTGGAGTTTATCTATCCACAGCTGTTACCATTCCACATGTATCCCTGCCATCCCACTGCTATCCTAACCCATCCCACAGCTATTACCCATCCACAGCTGTTACCCATCCCACAGGTATCCCTGCCCATCCCACTACTATCCTTACCATCCACAAGCATGCAAAGGCTTAAACCATTTCTAAAAGTTTCCACAAAAACTTTATTTACTAAAAGAACTGAACCAAGTGTGTGAAGCAAAAAATAAACTTTATTAATAACAAACTGTAAAAGCAAAATGACCCAAGTCAAGTGTCCCAAGCAAAGATAAAGTCAACAGGTAGCAACCAGTCTCTGGCATCTTTCTCAGTCTCACTCTGAGGCGTGCCCATAGTCTCAGAGGTGAAGGGTCCAGGTGCTGTGGAGGTGGCAGTGGCGGAGTGCTGGTCTTGAGGTGCCATTGGGGTGCCTTGGCCCCGAGAGGACAACAGGGATGGTGTGTGGAGGAAGCTCTGAGAGTTGGCTCAGTCCCGTGATGTTGAGAGCCCCTTCACCAATGTCATCGGGTTCAGTCCCAAGACCGATGACAGATGTTCTGTCGGCCGGGCTTGGCTGTGGGGTGGAGGAAGGAGGAGTGTAGTGGGGCTGTCTGGTCTGCAGGTTGAATCGGGTGAGGCGTAGGTGGCATTTGGCATCGTTGGCATCTGTTGGCGTAGGTGATCTTGTGGCATCAGCATCTGGGCGTAGGTGGCATCTGTTGGGCCGTCGGTGGCAATCGGTGGCATTCGATGAACCTGTGCCTGGACTGGAAGGGCTGCCTGTGTGCTGCATGGAACTCCTGGTAGCCATACGCTTGGTAGGTGAGGGCCTGTGGTAAAGCCTTGGAAGGGGCTGTGGGACATCACTGGGGTTGGAGGAGCAGACTGGAGCTAGTTGGAGCAGGTTCAGACCTATGCATGGAGGGTTGTGCGAAAAGACTGTGATCTCTCCTTGATCACACTGGTACTGGGATTCGGACATGTCATGAGGGTTGCGTTGACGTAAGTGAGGAAGGGCTTTTCTGTTCGACGGATGGTATGTCGGTGTGTACCAGCTGAGGAGAGGAGGTTTTACGCTGCTTTTGATGGTAGTCTGATCTCCACAGGAGTGTGTCTCGTCCCTCGCGTTTGGCCTTTTTGCTGCCTTTCTGTGGAGGTGGAGCTGGGTGTGGGTGGTGGGTTGTTGGTCTCTGGTGTCAGGCCTTTCCTTGCTCCAACTGCGTGCACGGGGGACCTCCACACTCCGCACGAGGAGTGCAGCTGTTGGGGAGGTCTCATCTTGGGGCGCTCCACAGATAACCTGCCTGGAACAGGAGCTACTCTTGGCCAGAAGAGGGACTGGCTCTCGGTGGGTCTGTCCTGAGAGAGAGGGTTGACAGAGGGCTGCTCCTCGGTGGGGACCTCACCCTCCAAGAGAGTGCACTTGACCATTCACATAGGTCTCCTGGTCGGTGAGCTTGACGCGGGCCTGGCCAGACCTCTTGAGGTTTGCAGCTTCCCGTACCAGGTGTGCACTGTGACTTCCACCCAGCGAGGAGGACCTCCGAAGTGTAGCCCAGGCTCTCCGCCTTCCCTCTCCAAGCGCCTGCTTCTGCTTGGTGTCTCGATAGAGCCTGTGTCCCTTCCACCAGAGGTACTCGTTTCTCCTCAGCCAGTCGAGCACCTCATCCTAATGTTCCTCTTCGATGGAGTACTGTCTCCTCTCCCTATCGCGCGATTGCCTCTTCCTCCCTCTGGCAGGGCTTCTGGGCCCTCATCAGTAGGGCTTTGAGGTTCTAGGGGTTGGTCCACCACACCACCACCACCAGCAGCAGCAAAAGCAGCACCTGCAGCACCAGCAGGACCAGCAGCACCAGCAGCACCAGCAGCAGCACCAGGAGCACCAGCAGGAACAGCAGCACCAGCAGCAGCAGCTGGACGAGGAGCAGCACCAGCAGAGTAAGCACCAGCAGAAGCACCAGCACCAGGAGCAGCACCAGCACCAGGAGCAGCACCAGCACAAGGGATGGAACATTTTCTCATCCGCTGTGTCCTTTTTACATACGTTTTGCATCCGTCGGCGGATGTGACAGGGCCTTTAGCCTGACTTTATTCCTAAACATAAATAATGCCCCTCGCCTGCCTGCCCTATAAATTTAGGAAGGGGCCAGAAAGAGAGGGGGTGAGGGTGTTGCAGAGAAAATTTGGGGGCATCTGGTTCCTTCCTTTCCTGGGGCATTTCTGGGCTTTGATTATGGATGGGACTGGAAACCAGAGGCAAGGCTGGTCTCTTCCAGCCCTTCCTATCCTCCTTTTTCAGTTGGCTTGGTGATGGAGAAGCAGGATTTCCTTCCCTGAACGAGAAGAGTAGAATTACTCAGCCAGCCCAGCATCCTGCTGCTTGTTAAAAGGAAGAAGAGAGTTGTCTAAATAGCCTCTCCAGGGGCAGAAGAGGGCTTCAGTGTGTGCGTGTGTGTGTAGGTGTGCAGAAATCACACATGTACGCACAACTACTTAGCTGAGAAAGCAAGCAAAGATCTCACACCAGCCTGGGGGAGGACTGGACTGCTGAAAGCTGCTTTGGCCTAAATCAGTTCGTTGTTTGTAATGGGATTGAATAAGCTAAAAATTGGTGTGATCTCAGAAAGCCAACAGTTGAGAGGGAGGGCCATGTGGGAGCTTGCATGCAAGGTTTCCTGCAGCTGGACTCAGGGCCATGCTGGCTTATTTGTTTTATTCCTCAAATTGATATAGCTGCCCATCTCACAAAAAAGGGACTCTGGGCAGCATTCAACAATACATTAAAAATAAATATATAAAACATAGTTGTTATTAAAATATTTGCTAAAAACACAAGATATGTGATGACTCAGCATGTGGCACAAAGGCAACACAGTAAGATAATCAATAAGAGTCCCTTTAATAGCCCCAACTTTGTCCCCAGTGTCCAGGTTACCTTCTGGCAGGAGAAAAACGTTCCCTTAGGCTGCAGAGAATCAAGTCCAAAACATGGTCAACAAAAACTGTAACTTTAAGTCCAATCAAGCCAAACTGAAGTAATTAGTTTGGCAGGGCAGGAGCAAGAATTCCAGATGTGAAGGCATGGCAAAACTCACACAGTTGGAAAGATGCCAGGAACACAGATAAGCAAAGACAATGCAAGATAAATTCACATTTGCTCCCAGCAGCTGCAGCACTCAGCATGCATTTCTTTTAAACTCTCATTCCCAAGTGTGGCTAATGAAGGGAATCAGGGCCTTTCCTCCCTCATAAGCCATGCAACCCACATTGCTCTCTTCTCCGTTCCTCCNCCTCTGAACTCCCTCTCCCTTGTTCTACCTCTTCCCTGCTCTGCCCAGTTGGACTTTGCCCTTCCCCAGTTTCCTCTACAACTAACAGAACCACACTCCCATTCCCTGTCAGATGTTCATCTTCCTCCTTGGATTCAGATTCTGACAGGGGCTTGACAAAATATAAGACAGAGTGAAGAGTAACCATGGAGCTGTATCAAGGTTTCACCAGTCCCCAGGCCACATGACCTATCCAAGTCTTGAGATCATCCAGAACATGAACAGGGTTCATGGAACAGGGTTCATGAACTGGATTTACCACTGTTGGAAGAAATATCCAACTGGTTCAGTTCCCAGCAGGGAGAAAGGCACTGGAGACAAAATGGAGGCTGGAGGCTGATTGGAAAGAAGGTCCATTTATTGATGAAGCAGAACCACCAAGCACGTGTGATTCTGGGCAGCTGACCACATGGAGTTGAGAGTAAAGGGTATTTATACCTTCTCTTGGGCTTTGCACTTGAGCTTCCTGTTCCTGTGCAAGAACATGTATTCTATTGGCTGTTGTCAGACTCCCATGGGGGAGGGTTATGTGGAGGGGAATCACCGTTGGCTTCGTAGGTTGTCTGAGCTACCAGGTTTGGTTGAAGTTTGATGGAGGTGATGCAATGAAGTGTTCTGAAATGGTGTTGGGTAATTCCTATTATGGATTAATGGCTTGTCCTGGTTTGGATCTTGAGTGAGGGCTATTTGATTATGAATAGAGCTATCTAGACACTTGGTTTCTTTCAATGAGCTCTTTATCTCTTAACATCTTGTCAGGATAGTGATTTAAGAGCTGATCAGATGATACAATTATGTAATGATGGGAATGAGTCAGCAATGTTTTTTTACTGTTATCCCTTTAAGAGCCTGTATAATAAGAAGAGGCCCTGTTAGGGCATCTTTCTCTCTGTGTGTATCTTCCCTGCTGTAATTACTGCTTGTTTGCCTGTAGTATATGTAGGCCAGTGTTTGGATATCTCTCCTCCCCAGTCAACACTGACCATAATTGTCTTCAGATAAAGGAAGTGACACCTATCTCCAATCCTCTGAGCTTAACCAAAAGGTTGAAGGAACTGAAAACTGTAGAGAGGTCAAACAGGGCAAGAACGGATGTACAACCCTCATCCTTCTCTTGCCAGAGGTCATGCAAAAGCATGACCAATATGTTTCCACCCTATTCAATTATTCTGAATGCTAATTGGAAGAGATCCCGATAATCTGCTTTCTCTAAAGTCCTCTGAAGCTGCTTTGCAACCATCTTTTCTTGATCATATTCCCCCAAAAGGGAGGAGATACTGGACAATTTTTGTCCAGTATTGTTGAGAAGTCAAGCAAGGTCTAGCTTGGAGTCACTGCACAGCTGCATGTGACATAAACTTGACTTCCCCCAAGATCCATGAAGCCTTATCTGCTCATTCTCAGGAGAGGTTTGGGAGAGTCTTGTAACTTAGGTAGGGAACAATAAAGATGGACTGAGCATAAGACAAGCATAAAAAGCCACTGCCTCAATATTAGTCACTTTCCATTGAGTCCACATTCATTCTACATCCACCCACTGTTGACACCACTTTTTTTTTTTTATCCACCCACACATACACACACTGCTCGAGTAACTGGTTCTTTTCCTTCAAGTTTCTTTATGTTTCTTCTGACTTGTCCAGCTCTCCTTCCACAGAAAATGAGATTTCTGAGAAAATGAGCAGAACCTTTTGACAAGAAATGCATTCCACAGAGCAGAGAGAGAGAGAGCATTGTTTTTCTACCAGAACATATGTCCCTGAAAGTTTATCCATCCTTTTTCTTATCTTTAGGGAAAGATGATCAAAGCACGCACATTCATTTCCTTCTAATTTTTGTTTAATTTATGTACAAAGTGCAATTGTTGACTCAATTTTCTCTGTCAAATACAACTACCTTGGTCTCTGATACATTAATTTTCAGAGCCATGCTCCTCATTGCATCATGTAGTCTAACATTTGCTGCATATAATTCATGTTATTAGCCAACAAAATAACATAATTTGCATACTAAAGTGCATCCATGTCTCTACCAGCTCACTATTAACATGACATTTGCTTATACTTCCACAGAATCATAGTGGTGGGATCATCTAGTCTAGTGGTTCCCAAAGTGGGTGGTACCACCCCCTGGGGGGCAGTGGGATGCCTTAGGGGGGTGCTAAGAGGCAAGGGGGCTGGCAGGGGGATGCTAAGAGGTGGCAAGGGGGTGTTCAAAGCACCAACCCTGCAGGTTCACTCATTGACTGTAGTACTGCTCTGGAGCTGGTGCCGCCGTAGACGCATTCAATGTGCTGCCCCCCTGTCGCTTCTTAGCGCTCCTCTGCTGGCCCCCTTGGGGATGCTAAAAGGCAGCAGGGGGGCATTCGAGGTGCCAGCCTGCAGGTTCACCCATTGACTAGCACTGCTCCGGAGCTGGCGCCTCCAATGCGGAAGTGGTGGCACATTGTGTGCTGTCACGGCCGCATTCAATGCGCTGCCCCCTGCCACCTCTTAGCATCTCCAAGGGGGCCAGCAGAGGGTGCTGAGAGGCAGCAGGGGGGCATTTGAGGCACCGGCCAGCCCTGCAGTTTCACCCATTGAAGCGCCGGCTCTGGAGCGGTGCTACAGTCAATGGGTGAATCTGCAGGGCCAGCTGGTGCCTTGAATGCCCTCCTGCTGCCTCTTAGTGCCCCTATGCCAACCCCCTTGGGGACACTAAGAGGTGGCAGGAGGTGTTCAAGACTCCGGCCCTGCAGACTCACCCCATTGACTGTTGTACTGCACCAGAACTGGCGCCTCGAATGCGGCAGCACATTGGGAAAAGCCGCTGCCACTGCTTTCCCAAAGTACCGCCGCTATCGCATTCTGTCTGTCTATCTGTCTGTCCGTCCGTCCATCCATCCATCCATCCATCCTTCCAAAAGTTTTGTTTGCCTGCCTGCCTTCCTGCCTACCTACCTACCTACCTACCTACCTACCAATATAGATCTATCTATCTATCTATCTATCTATCTATCTATCTATCTATCTATC
>BHFT01070359.1:0-14722 GCA_004320025.1 Laticauda laticaudata
ACATATACAAAGTAATGGCAATGTTCCCACCCCCAATAGTTCAAATAGTTCTTCCAATTAAAAGTTGTGAAAATCATCATGTGGACATCTCCAGATGGTGATGAGGCTTCTGTCTGTTGACCTTGGCATAGTTTGATAAAAGTTTGCAGCTGCGCATAGCATAGAAGAGAAAGCTAAGCAAGGAATAGAAACCTCAGTAAGAATGTACTCCCCCCCCCAGTTTATACAGTTCCAGTTTGTAATACCTCCAGCTCACTTCCCACAACTTTCCCCGCTCCTCCCCCGTTACTTATGACAGCCGAAAGATGCTAAGCAAAGGGAGAAAATCTTGAAGGCTGACAAGAACAACCTGTACATTTTTTTTTATCATTTTAAGGTTTTATTTATTTTACATATTTCTGAACTGCCCATCTTCCTCAAAGGGATGCTGTAAACCAAGGGTCTTCAAACTTGGCAAGTTCAAGACTTGTGGACTTCAACTCCCAGAATTCTTGAGCTAACATGACTGGAGGAAGAATTCTGGGAGCTGAAGTCCACATGTCTTAAAGCTCTCAAGTTTGAAGACCCCCGCTGTAAACTATACCGTGTCACTTATCGGATAAATCTATTAAATAAATAAATTAAAATAAAATCATGGAATCCTTGGGCCTCAGAGGCCTCCATCCTAGCTTCTGTCAGCCCTGCAGTTCTGTGGCTTTGCCTGCTGAGGTGACTGCTAATGCTATTTGGGGGCATTGTTGTTGTTTCCCATGGTGTCCCATTGACAATCGCACAGCTGTACAGAGGCACCTGCTTAATAGGGCTATGTGGAGGAGAAATAAGGGGAAATAATGCAGAAGATAAATGAGACAGTAAAGAAGATCTCGGTTCTGGGAGAGGTTAAAGAGACTCCAAAGAGCTCTGCCTTAATTCTGTATGATATAAAGAAAAGGAGGAGAGGAAATCCTGGCAGACTTTCCATGCGGGCTGGGGAATTCTGGGAATTGAAGTCCACATATCTGAAAGTTGCCACAGTTGAGAATCACTGATCAACAGCAATAAAATAGTAATTCCAGGTGTCTTTGTGGTGTGTTTTCTGACCTGGCCTACCTCAAAGGGTAATAGACTGTATTTCATTAGCATAAATTTGGACAATCATCAAATGGTAGCATAGTATTAGAATGTTCTGTTTTCAGTTTAAAAATGATGGCCATGGTGTCTGGTCTCTGCTTTGGAGCTTTGGCCTGATCTAATAGAGCTTTTTCACATGTTGTGATGATCCGGGACAAGGCACAGTCAGCTGTAAATTGCCCCTTTATTGCTCCAACTTTCCCTCAAACGCTTCCACGTTATGGCAAGTCCTAGAGCAAAGTGTTCACACACACACACACACACACACACACACACACACACCTCTAGCAGCCTCTGGCTGCAAGTAGTCCCGCAAAGTGCTGTGAGCACAACAGCTGAAAAGTAAGAAATCCAGCACAGCAAGGGAATACGTCAATGAGTTCAGGAAGCAAAGGAACACGGCAGTGGTTTCAGGAAGCAAAAGAACAAGGTAATTAATCCAGGAAGCAAGAAATAAAGCAAGAAGTCCAGGAAACTCCAAACGTCCACAATGGAACATAAAACTCCATGAATTCAGTGTTTGTTCCCGACAAACACCCCTCCCCACAGCATCTCCTTAAGGCTCAATATTTAGGTGTGCCTTGTAAAGAGGGGCGGGGTACTCTCCTTCCGAGTCGTCAGGTTAGTCTGTGCTGTTCTTGCCTCCTCTCCACTCTCTGTGCTCAGGGATCAGGAGGGAGTGGTTCTTGCTCATCGCCTGAACTCCTTTGCTCCTCATTTCCACTGCCTGCCCTCTGTTGGTTGTCCTGGCCCCATTCCTTCCTGCTAGCAAGCTATCCCACTCCTGAGGGGCATGTCTCCTCCCCACATTCCTCCGGAGCCAACAAAGCTGCCCCCTTGGTCTCCCTCAGCTCCAACTGTGGCTCGCCTTCCTCCGCAGATTCAGGCTCCCACGGGGACATGACACCTGTCATCAGGTGCCCAAGGACAGCTTAGCTACACAGGAAAACCAGGATGGGTTTTGCTCCGTTATCATATGCACATGCATTCTTAAGCCTGCTCTCTAGAGAGAAGATGTAGAATAGATTAGGTCAGCCAATTCCTCAGCAGGTCCATTAACACAGCAAGTCTGCTCTTAGCAATTCAGGGTTTGGCTTGCTGTCAAATAAGGAGGTTTTTTTTTTTCTCCCTCTCTCTCTCGTTTTTGCAATAAGAATCTGGTCATAGCAGAAAATGACGCAATTACAAGGTAGGAAAGCCAAAAGTGGCTTTTCACGAATTGCCAATATTAAATGGGGGGAGAGAAGCAGCATACTGTTCTAGATTTCAGTGAGAAAAGGTTAAAAAAATCAAGCAGGATGGAACTTGCTGGCGATAAACTGAACCTTCACAACCCTGAAGCATTTTTCTTTCTTATTGTAGAAACCTTTATAGCTCCAACAGGCATCAGCCTGAATGTGGAGTTAGACCACATATGAAGAGGTCAAAATTTGTGCTGACACTTTCAGATGGCTTGTAGAATTTTCATTGGAGCTGTCTGGAGATTCTCAGTCATCCAGGTCATGGTTGTCCCAAAGGTGCTTTTTCAAGAGGCAACTGACTTTCTTGTTTTTCTTGGAAAACATTTCACTTCTCATCCAAGAAGATTCTTCAGCTCTAACTGGATGGTGGGGAATGGAAGGATGTATATTCCTTGCAGACACTAGCGATTTTCATTCTTTTAGGCAGTCATTGAGGCCACTTGGAAGTTTTATCTGTGCCTCAGGGTCACCTGAGAATGCAACATCATACACCATCTATCTCCTGTTTATAGAATAGTAACTTCAGTAGTTCCAAGAAGGCTCCACATCCATTTGCACTACTCAGGTGATCTTGCTGATACAGACAAACATCCAAGTGGCCTCAACAACTATCTAAAATAATGCAAATGACCAGATATGCCACAAGTAACCCATTCTGGCCTTATAGGTTTGGGATGTACAAAATGAATACGTTTGCAACTTAACAACACACTACTAAGTTTTATGGGTGCTGTAGTTTCCTTTCATGGTGGAAGACAGCAGTGTCAAAGAAGAAGGATCAAGAGTGTAATTTAGTGGTAAATCCCTGTTTAAACCATAAAGGGTGCATCTTTTCAAGGAAGAGCATAGAACTGCCTAGTTTCAGTCCACCAGCATATTCAGAAAAAGAGATTTCTTAAAGTCCATTGAAACTGCCTAGTTCAGGGGTGTCAAACTCTACTTCAGCCAGGGCCGCATTAGGGTTGTGTTTGACCTTGGCAGGGGGGGCAATGTAGGCGTCACCATGGTGGATGTGGCCAGCTCAACATCACTTGTTTCAGGGTGCCTGTGGTGGCCCAAATGCTCTGCCAGCAAAAACTGGCTCCCAAGCTCCATTTTGGACTGATGGCCTCCTGCAACCCTCTGCTAGTGAAAATGCAGCTCAGGTAGGCTGCATGTGTCCCTCCTGAGCTCCATTTTCATTGGCAGAAGCACCACAGGCTGTTCCTTTGCTGTTTCCAGGGTGGTCCTGCAGGCCTGATCTAAGTATGTTGCAAGCCGGATCCAGGCCCCAGGCCTTAAAGCCCATATCACACTGCACCAAGGGATGGAAAGAGGATGTAAAATGGAGAAAAACAGTTGCCATCCGTTGGTTAACGCGATGCTTCTGTTTTGTACTCACTGCATCCGTTTTTCTTCCTCTCTATCCATCCAGCATCCGTCGACTGACATTTCATCCGCTCAAAAGTTTTGAGCTGCTCAAAACTTTCTGAGCGGAAAATGTATCCAACGTGTCCGTTCTGCATCTGCTGGGCATACGGGGGACATCCATTCCTCCATCCGTCGTCATCCGTTACGCGTCCGCTACATCCGCTAAGCATCCCGTGTGCATCCGCGCAACTCAAATCTGCTCCAGCGGTAAACGGACACAGGGAGAAAGCGGAATGGACATGGAACGGACGCACAGCGTTAGTAGCACGGACGGAGAAAGGATGAAAGCAGATGCAGATTGCATACAAAGCATTTAAAGCGGAAAAAAACGTTCGCAGAGGGGACCTATCTCGGATATTAAGGATGTCTAGAGGATGCCTAGAGGATGCAAAAGGACACATAGGGGAAAACCTATATTGCCTATGAAAAGGGGGAGCACCTGGATCTCACTTTCAGTCCAGCAGCCATGCTGTGCAGACCTCTGCAGCCTTCATCTGGCTCTTGCTCTTCCACAGCATCCAGTCATGTCCACCTTGGATCATAACACAGTCCTTTTGGTAGCCACCATCGTTTCTGCAACAGTGCGAAGCCATCTACAGGCTCTGTGAACTCTACTACGGGAAGAAAAGGAGGCGGCCAAGAAGCATCTGGGTCCAAAGATGGATCGGGAGAAGAGCAGAGTACGGACTGTACAGCAAGCTGATGGTGGAGCTCAGGAAGCAGAACACTTGTGCATTCCAGAACTTCATGAGGATGTCTCCAGCCATGTTTGACGAAGTTGTGCAGCGGCTTACACCCAGGTTGACCAAGCAGAGCACCAACTTCCGGCCCAGCCTGGACCCTGGGCTCAAGGTGGCACTCACTCTGCGCCACCTGGCCTCAGGGACCACGTACAGGAGCATGCAGTATGGCTGGAGGGTGCCACACAACACCATCAGCATTGTGATCAGAGAAGTGGTGCAGGCCATCATCGAAGAATACATGGAGGAGCACCTCCAGTGCCCCTCCACTGAAGAAGGCTGGAAGAAAGTTGCAAGAGCAGTGGTATCAGAGGTGGAACTTCCCACACACCGTTGGAGCCATAGATGGCAAGCACGTGGCCTACAAAGCACCAGCCAAGTTGGGGTCCACTTATTTCAACTACAAGGGCTTCTTCAGCATCGTCCTCTTCGCCATGGTCGATGCTGACTACAACGTCATGTACATCGATGCTTCAGGCAACGGTCAGCTTCAGATGCCCAGGTATACAACGCCAGTCATCTCAAGGAGGGGCTGGAACGCAACCTCATCATGGGCTTCCAGATCCAGACCCCCTGCCCAACGACACGCAAGATGTGCCCTACTTCATCGTGGGGGATGACGCCTTCTCCCTCAGAACCTACCTCATGAAGCCCTACACCTCCAGATGCCTCACCGTGAAGAGAGGATCTTCAACTACAGGCTGTCCAGGGCAAGGTGGGTGGTGGAGAATGCCTTTGGCATCCTGGCCAACAGGTTCCAGGTACTTCTCACCACCATGCAGCATCGCCCAGAGACCGTGAGGAGGATCGTGGAAGCTTGCTGCATCCTGCACAATCTCATGTGCACCCGCTACCCAGTCTTGCAGAACAGGCTCGTGGACCTCAACAGGCAATGGGGACATGGAGCCTGGGGAATGGAGGCAAGGGCAAAACCGTGATAGACACTGAGGATGTGCAAGGCCCCAACAGAGCCTCACGTGAAGGGAAGAGCAGCGCAACCTCCTGAAACACTGGTGCAACTCCCCAGCTGGAGCAGTGGAGTGGCAAGACAGGATGGTAGATGCTTAATGGATGCTTCCTTCAGCCTGTCTCATCACACTGATGAGATTGGGCCATGTATGTTGGGTGGGCCTACAATGAAGAGGGCGTTTAATAAAGAGTTGTGTTTATGTTGACATGTGTGGATGGATTATTACATTATTATTGATAATAAAGTGCCATAGGTGTGGCACCTGGAGGGTGGACCATACAGTCCCACTATGCTTGCACTGGAGGTTTATCTATCCCCAGCTATCTCAACCCATCCCACAGCTATCTTAACCCATCCCACAGATATCCTAACTCATCCCACAGGTATCCCTGCCCATTCCCACAGCTATTACCCATCCCAAAGGCATCCCTGCCCATCCCACTGCTATCCTTACCCATCCCAAAGGTATCCCTGCCCATCCCACTGCTATCCTTACCCATCCCAAAGGTATCCCTGCCCATTCCTTTCCCATCCCACAAGCATGCAAAGGCTTAAACCATTTCTAAAAGTTTCCACCAAGACTTTATTTAATAAAATAAATGAGGCAAGTGTGTGAATCAAAGATAATCTTTATTAATAAACAGCTGTAAAAGGAAAATGACCCAAGTCAAGTGTCCAAATAAAGTCTACAGGTAGCCACCCAGTCTCTGGCACTCTTATCGGTCACTCGGAGGTGTGCCCAGTCTCAGGGGTGAAGGGTCCAGGTGCTGTGGAGGTGGGTGCTGCTGGAGTGCTGGTCTGAAGCCCCACTGGGGTGCCTGGCCCGAGAGGACAACAGGTGACGGGTTGTTGAGGAAGCTCTCAGACAGCTGGCTCAGCCCCGTGATGTTGAGAGCTCCTTCCTCCATGCCATGAGGTGTCAGTCCAATACCAACAACAGATGTACTGAGGCCGGGCTTGGCTGTGGGGTGGAGGAAGGAGAGTGTAGTGGGGCTGTCTGGTCTGCAGCTATGTGAGGACTGGCGTGGGTGGCATTGGTGATGTGGGTGGCATTGTGTGATCAGTGGCGTGGGTTGCATCGGTGGCATAAGTGGAACCGGTGGCAACGGTGGCATCTGATGAACCTGTGCCTGGACTGGGAAGGGCTGCTGCCTGTGCTGCTGGACTTCCTGGTAGCCGTAGCCCTGGTAGGTGACGGCCTGTGGAAAGCCTTGGAATGGGAGGGACATCACCTGGGGTGGAGGAGCAGACCTGGACTGGGTGGGAGCAGGTTCATCTGGATCTGGAGGGTTGTGAAGCACATTGGTGATCCTGTCCTTCACCACCTGGTACTGGGGTTCCGCCATATCCGTGAGGGTCTGGTTGACATAGGTGAGTAAGGGTTGCGGTTGGAGAATGAGGAGTCGGTATGGACCAGCTGAGAGAGGAGATCTATGCTGCTCCGGATGGTGTCCCTGATTTCCAGTAGGACAGTGTGGCTCTGCCCCTCCTGCTGTCTGGCTCTCTGCCTTTCTGTGGAGGTGGAGCTGGGGGTGGATGCAGGTAGGACTATGGTGGAAAGTGCCGTCTCCTTTCTCCCACTGTGCCAGGGAGTCCTCCACGTTGCTCCACCATGGTTAAAACAGCTGTCCATGGGTTCTCTGGCCGTGGCACACTCCACAGAAACCTGCCTGGAGACAGGAGCTGACTCTCGGATGGAAGGGGACTGACTCTCAGCAGGCTGCCGGAGAGAGAGGGTGTGAAGGCGCTGCTCCTCGGTGGCGGATCTCACCCTCCAGGAAGCTGCACCTGGCCATCACGTAGGTCTCTCTGTCTGTCAGCTTGACCGTGGCCTGGCCAGATTTCTTGAGGTGCAGCTTCCATACCAGGTGTGCATATATTTCCACCAGCCGAGGAGCACCTCCGATGTGTAGCCCAGGCTCTCCGCCTTCTCTCTCCAAGCAGCCTGCTTCCTTTTGGTGTCCCTGTAGAGCCTGTGTCCCTTCCGCCATAGATACTCATTCTCTCTCAGCCACTCCAGCACCTCATCCTCATGTTCCTCCTCAATGGAGTATTGCCTCCTCTCCCGTTCTTGCATATGCTCTTCCTCCCTTTGGCAGGACCGATGGGCGTTCATCAGAGGGGCTTCCAGGTGGTAGGGGCTTCTCCTCCACACCAGCAGCAGCAGCAGGTCATCATCAGCAGCAGCAGTAGCAGCACCAGCAGGACCAGGATCAGCAGCAGCAGCACCAGCAGGACCAGGATCAGCAGCAGCAGAGTAAGCACCAGCAGCGCCAGCAGGACCAGGAGCACGAGCAGGACCAGGAGCACCAGCAGGACCCAGCAGGATGAGCAAGACCAGGAGCACGAGCAGGACAAGCAGGACGAGCAAGACCAGGAGCACGAGCAAGACCAGGAGCACGAGCAGGACGGAGCATGAGCAGGACCAGGAGCACGAGCAGGACCAGCAGGACGAGGAGGCAGCTTCAGCAGAGTAAGCACGAGCAGAAGCACCACCGCCAGAAGCAGCATCAGCAGCTCCTCCAGAAGCAGCATCAGCAGAAGCACCACTGCCAAAAGGAGCATCAGCAGAGTAAGCACGAACAGAAGCACCACCGCCATAAGCAGCATCATCAGCTCCTCCAGAAGCAGAAGCAGCAGAAGCCCCAGCCGCAGAAGAGCGAGCCCGTGCTACAGAAGCCCCACAGAAGCAGAGTGAGGGCCAGGGGGTGGGAGGGTGGCCCTGTCCCTCTTGCCAGGCGGGCAGCAGATGGCTGAGGCTTTCTCTTCTTCCCATGGTTGTAGGGTTGCTGGCTGGCGCAAGGCTGCAGGCAGGCAGCAAGGCAGGCAGCAAGGCTGGCAGGCAGGCTGGCAGGATGGCTGGCAGGCAGGCAGGCAGGCAGCAAGGCTTGCAGGCAGGCTGGCAGGGAGGCTGGCAGGAAGGCCAGGCAGCAAGGCTGGCAGCAAGGCTGGCAGGCAGGCATGCAGGGCAGGCTGGCAAGGCACTCGATGTGTCTGGAAGCAGGTCTTTCCTCTGAATGGTGACCTGCTTGGGAGCTGCTTCCCTTTATATCCGTGGGGCTGACGCAATGCGTCCTCCCCGCAGTGCGCAGTGAATGCTAGGCCATCTGCTAGGCTTCCCGCTGTGCATCCGCTTCATCCGCTCGGCGTCCCGCTCTGCATCCGCTGTATCCGTTCCACGTCCGCTTTGCTGGCGGCCCCCGGAAGCCTAGCGGATGTGCCATCCGCTCCCCATCCGCTTCATCCGCTAGGCTTCCGTGGAGCATCCACTTTCCATCCGCCCTGCGTCCTCCCCCCGTCCGTTCCTTTCCATGTTATCCACTCTGATTATGCCAAATTTTTGCCCTTTTGAGAGTGGATAACAAACAGATGGATGGAACATTTTTCTCGTCCGCTGTGTCCTTTTTACAAACGTTTTGCATCCGTCGGGCAGTGTGACAGGGCCTTAAGTTTGACACCCCTGCCCTAGCTGAAATCTTGAGCCATTGACAGTGCTAGACTGGATGCCAGACTAGACCAAATTGTATGACTGCATACTTTTATTTGTTCTATAAGGTCCCTTTGTGATTGCTCTGATGTTTCCAATGTGATCTTGATACACTGAGTGTAGTTTAGTGTTTGGATGTTGATAAAATCAAGCTGAGCTCTCTGAATTGTCTCAGTCCAGCCTAGCAAAAGTTGATTGCTCTAAGTTTAAAACTGTAATTATAATTTGTAAGAAGAAGGCATACTCCACGAAAGCAGATTTCAGCCTGGTATGTGTTTTGTCCCCAGAGTGATGAAGAGGGGTAATAGGAGATCTTTTGCAGTTCTTCTCCATCTCCTGAAGGGCCCCCAAAAGGTTGAGAAGCCCTTCACAAGACAGCTGCATTGGTTGTCTCTTTCCTTCCCCATGAAGCTGCAAACATTTTGAAGAGTGAAAAAGGAACAAGTGAAAGCAGGTAATGGATCATGTCTCCCTCTCTTATCCCAGAGCTCCTGCTTAGAGTCCTGATAAACAAGAAGCGGAACTGCTCTGGGTACCAGATGGAGAGTTGAAATTGGCAAAAATCAGTTAGTGGCAGCAGTTTGGAGAAACTCACTCCAGGTCCCCTGGGAAGTGTCTGTACTTGTGAGAATCACACTTTCTTGCAGATCAGATGCCTCCCACCTTGGTGTATGGTGCTCAAAGGTCGGGTTTGTGAGGCTTTGACACCCTCTAGTGCCCACTTGGAGCAAGAGCAGTATCTGAAAGTACAATTTACTTCCTGCAAAGCTCCCTCTGGGCAGCTGTTATCCCACGGAAATTCAAGAAGTGCAACATTACTTTATATCAGAAAAGAGATCATTGTGAGGTTTGTTGTTGTGTGAGAGTGCTATGTTTATTCCCCGAGTCAGGGGGAAGGGAGGGGAGGAAGTCCAGACATATATGGACACTTCCACCTGGCAAACGTAGCTTATTTTTGGAGCTGCCCTCTCCTGCCTAACTTTGCAAGAGATGAATAATAACAACACATGCCTGCACAGGGCATGATCAGATGCTTTGGATGCTACTAATGCAGAGAAGTGGTACAGATGGTGAAGGAGGAGGTGCTAGAGTAGCAAAACAAAAATGGAGGTGTGTGTGTGTGGTGGTGGGGAAGGCTCAGATCCAACTCAGTGCAGGAAATCTCCTAAGGAAATGCTTTCATTGTTGCATTGCCTTAACATTCAGCCAAGATCTACCCTGCTTGGACTCTACCCAAAGTTCAGGAGCTCCTAAATGGGACTGTTTCCCTACCATCCTTGGGTATTGTCCTTTCCCTCTGGGACCAATACACCCCAGAAGACTAGGTCAAGTCAGAGGAGTACGGGGATAATTCTCCTGGCTTCTGAAAAAGCTTGCATAGTTGAAGAGAGCAAGGAACAGTAAGGAGAAGGAGGAGAAGAGAAAGCAAAGGAGGGCTCTGTAATAGCAATGAGTCTCCGCCAGCGGGCGTGTGACTCTTGCTAGCCATCTGCAAGTGAATTGACCTAATTCTTGCCCTGCAGAATTGTGTGTAAAGACTAATGTAAACAAAGGCATCTTTGGGATATGACATTTTAGAAATGAAAATGGCTGTTTGCAGAGCGGTGTGTGTATGTGTCTCCAGTTTCACTGCTTGAACTTCCCATCTTGCATTCTTGTCTGCTGCTTGAGACTATTCTGTGTTGGAATACAGGTAGTCTATGTCCACGGTGCATACTTTTATCTGGGCTCGGGAAAATCAACACTGAAGCAGAAATCATGTTTTTGGCAGCCTGCTGCACTTCTTTGTATCATTCTCCTCTAATACCGCTATCTAATATTTGGCTTCCTCTGCAGTGAGCATGTTGGTCCATGAACCGCGGCAGTCTCCTTGTTAAGGATAAGTGAAGAACATTTACTTTTTTCCGTGGGTTGTGTTGCCCTTATTTTAGAACAATTTGTAATTCAGTAGCGTTGACTCTCTGGAGGAGGGGTGCATGTGAAAGCAAGAGCGGAAAGAAAACACATGTTTTTCAGGGCACAGGCATGTGCACAGGCTTATAACGTTATGGCAAAGGATCCAAGCAAGACAGAAAGGAAGATTTCTCCCTGGAAAGCAGAAAGAGTTCACCTCTATATTGAACAGGAGAGGGTCAGGGGGATAGCAAAAATATCCTTCAGTATAGCCCCTTCCTCAATTTGGAGAGTTTGTTGGGCTCTTGAAGGCAACCACAGTTCTCCAAATCAAGCCAGTCTAAGGACCCTTTACAATTTGCTAGGGTAGTGTGGGATATTAAAATGATCCTTAGATTCACCTTCTGATCAAAGTCTGGAAACCAATGAAGGGAAAGGTGTGCTTAAAGGTGGCTTTGAAGCAGGGGGTATTCCATAGCAGGGGTCGCCAACCTTTTGGACCTCAGGGACCACCAAACTCATAATTTTAAATCCCAGGGACCACGAACCAATTCTGTGGGTGTGGCCTAATTTTTGGGTGTGGGTTGGTGGTCATGTGACAGGTTAGCTAATCTGTCACATAAAATTTGCTTGCCATGAGTCTGTGCTGAATAATAAAACCTTCAGCCCTAAGGGAGATTCGACTGTGCTTGAAAGCGGAGCCAAAGATCTAAAGGCTAGCTAGAAAGCAAGAAATCCAACCATTTCCTGCTTCCTAGCTAATCTAAATCTCCTGGCACAGNCGCAGCCTTGTGTTTCTGTGCAGCCTGGATTGATTGCTTTGGGGGGTGCTCTGGGGGTGAGATATCTCTGCGGCCCATCAAAATTTTCTCACAGTCCACCAGTGGGCTGCAGCCCACTGTTTGGTGACTGCTGTTCTCTAGGATGGTTACAACCCTATCATACCCAAAGCCGTGGGGGGGGGGTCAGTGGCAGTGGATGTTTGATTGATGTGAGAAGAATTAATCAGTGGAATGGCTTGCCTTCAGAAATCATGTGCACTCCATCATTGGAGATTTCTAAAAAGAGATTGGACAGCCATTTGTGCAGAATGCAAAAGGCAGTGATGGCAAACCTTTTGGGTCCCAAGTGTCCACATGCAAATGCAAGGCATGCCCTCCCCGTGTTTGTGCGTCCTCATGCATGTGCCTGCACCCCCACCCCTGTGCATCCACCCCCACCCCCCGTCCTCTGCGCATGCATGGCAGAGACCCAAAGGCCAGCTGGCTGGAGGGAGGCACCTGTGCATGTGCGGTGGAGCTGAGCTGGGGCAACAGCGTGAATGCCTACAGGAAGGGCTGTGCATGCCATCTGTGGCATGCGTGCCATGAGTTCACTACCATAGGCATAGGATCTTCTGCTTGTGTAGGGGGTTGGACTAGGAGACCTCTATGGTCCCTTTCAGCTCTGTTATTCTAATTGGAGGTCTGAGTCCCCAACCTGATAGGTGTAAGTTCTGGGAGATTCATCCTGAAGGGCTGCTTGAGATGTGCTTCCTCAAATTCTGTGCTTAGCCCCCTTTTCCCTTATATAAATACTATAAAAAGGTTTTTTACCAACAGATTTCATCTTCAGAGCCCGCTACTTCAGAACTATCCACTCTTTTGCACAAAGCTTCAAGGAAAATATAATACAGTGTCTAGAACCACAGCCTCTTTTCTTTTCTTCCCAAATGGATTTCTGAGGTTTTGAGAGAAATCGTTAATAATGGGGAAATGTTGCATTATTTCTACCTCCTTTGATGTCCACAACAAGACTGTTTCAACTAGCTCTTTTCATCCAGATGGGAGAGACTGCAGATGTTCAGTGCTATATTCTTCTAAAGGGTACCTTTGAGATTTTAAGAATAAGTTGCAGGCATCTCCTGAAAATAGTTGCCGGAGGAGGACTTTCCTCATTTCAAACTGACTATGGTGGAGGATGTTGGTAGTTCTGTAGAACAGAAGATTCTTTGCCAGCCCCTCTATTATTCCCAGTTATAATAGGTCTCCCACAGAACCAAGCTATCAGGGTTTTGTTTTTTTCCAAAGCAGGCAGATATGTCTCCAGATAAAATACTTAGCGATAACTGTCCCCCACTTTCATTTTCAAAACAATCTTTTGGAGCCTAAAACACTTTTAGAAATAAATAAACTTTCAGAGCTGATGCTTTGGCTTTCAGCAGGCCAACTGAATCTTCTTCTTTTTTTAATGAAAAAACTAATATATAAAAAGTAATATTGGATCAAGAAATCTGTGCATTGATACATTGTGCCCAGGTTGGCAAATTCATTTTCTTGCTGACTCTTGTACTGTTTTCTTTTTGGTTGCCAGGAGGTAATGATCCAGCGTTAGCACAGCATTGCTCATGATGATGTCCGGACTGCCGGAAGCCTTGAGCCGGCTGAGAGCAAATTCTCTCCGCAGTTGCTTCAGCCTGGCAGGGCCCTCAGAGTCCACCATGGTTGCTGTACCCATTGATATCGACAAGGATGAAGTTCGGATCCTCAAGGTTTGTTTCCATAGCAACAGCTTCAACATGGGCAAGAACTTCAAACTGGTGAAATGTACAGTCATGACGGAGATACGGGTGAGTTTTGTGAATCAGTTGCATTGGTTGAGGGCTTCTTGCAATGAGCTTGGATCCATGTCCTTCTGGTTTATATCAGTGTTCCTCAAATTTAGTGAAAGCTACTTTGGGGTAGTGGTTAAGGCATCAGTCTTGCAACCAACAGACCATGAATTCTTGTCCTATTGTAGGCATAAAGCCAGCTGGGTGCCCTTGAGCCAGTCACTGTCTCTCAGCTCTGGAAAGGAGGCAATGACAAACCACTTTTAAAAAACCTTGTCCAGCAGTCTCTGAGAATCAGACACCATTGTCTGATACTAAACAAGCAAACTTGGCAGTTTTAACATGGGTGGACTTCAAACTTCCAGAATTCCTCAGAATGCTGGCTGGGGATATCTGGGAATTGAAGTCCACATATCTTCAAAAGTTGCCAAATTTGAAAAACACAGATTTAAATGAACAGAATACCCCTTATTAAAAGATGCACAAGTGTATATATCACCAAGGTATGTGTTGTCTTTCTGCACCTTATGTGTAAATTGTATCCTCTCCTCTGGATTCCCAATCATTGAAGGCCACAGTATAGATGATTACTTCACCCTTTTGGGCAGTAAGTGGAGGGAATCAGGCCATCCTTTTGAACTTGTTTTCCCATACCCATCCTTAAAATTGCACCTAAACCTGAAAAACAGGCCAAAATTGCATCACCAACATTTAGCAATAGAGTCTTAGGCTCCTGGGGGTTTTCGGTTTATTATCCTTGACCAAGGACTGCTAGAATTAAAGGAATTGTACTTTTGTAAAAAGTAGACCTCTTTTAAGAGAAGCTGCCACATCTCCCCTCATCCCCATCAGAATGAATTAAAGCTGACTAATTTTTAAGGACCAACTGTTAAAAGCAGGAGCAGCAAACATTTTTGTATGTCTAAACACCATATTTACCTTAACTTCCCAAAGCTATAGAAAACAGACTAGTGACAATACCACAATATCTAAATGAACAGGGCTATCATTTTATTTGGGAAAAAATGTGCAACTAAAAATTGGCAATTAGGGCTATAACAAAGGAGGGGGCTGGGGACTACACATAGCCCAGCAGCCAAAGTTGGTGACCCACAGACTAAACCATTTAGGGATTTAATTTAAGCTTAAATTAACCCTAGGTGTTAGGAATGTAAGTCACCTAACAGTTAGTTGGTTGGGAAAACATATAAACCAGGATAGACATTTTAATACTGCCTCTTTAAGGGAATGCTAAAATTGTAATTGGGTGTGGTTCCTCAA
>BHFT01070360.1:0-21714 GCA_004320025.1 Laticauda laticaudata
GTCAATAAACGGATGCTGGACAGATAGAGAGGAAGCAAAACGGAGGCAGTGAGTACAGAACGGATACATCGCGTTAATCAATGGATGGCAAGCTTTTTTGTCCATTTTACATCCTCTTTCCATCCATTGGTGCAGTGTGACAGGGGCTTTACCATTTTAATTTTGAAGGAAACAATAAATTTACAACTAAAACTCAATTTTTATAGAATTGTTCAAAATCAAGCTGATTGAAATTTTGAATTAATTTCTTTTGCTTATTTAAGTAGAACATTTTCTATTAAGTTTGACTTGCTGTTTTGTTTCCCAAAGCTGATTTGAAATGAAAATGTTAACAAATCCTTGGAAGATCAAATTATGATTATTTCATGGTCTTGACTATTTTGAATTTCAGTTCCTAAAAGACAGGAAGTAATATATCAAATTTCAAACAGTAACTTGGACGGTTGGTTTATTGTTGAAAAAGGAGCGAGAGAAAGAGAGAGATGGGGGGATGGAGGGAGGGAGAAAGAGAGATGATGATGATAATGATCTTATTCATTTGTACACTTGTTTGTTCTGTTATTATTCATTAATTATTTGCAAGAATAAAATTACCACTGTAATTATATCATTATAATGTAATTATGGCTGTATTAATTGAGCAATTATATGACGCCAAAGTTCATTATTAATTTATGTACAACATTATAGTACATAAAATAGAAGCTTGTCCTCACTGAGGAAGGAAAGGATGTTGTTGAAGTGCTGCCATTTCAATCAAAATGCTAAATCATCCAAATTAGGCAAGTCTTTAAAACCAAACTATTCATGAAATAGCATGGAATCACTGAAAGAAATTCACTTCCTGGGCAAATGGTTCTTTAAAAGCAGAAGAGGGGAGGAGGAGAATTAACTACGGTTCATTAAAATAAGATGTGATGAAATTTCTAAATTATTTTATCTGTTCTGCTCTAAAGAGATATGTTCTATCTCATATTATATCTTCTATCAGATCTCAGTATTCCTGGCAGAATCTGACTTTAACCTTACCGCCTGCAATTCCAACATAAACCCAAAAGGGTCCCAAGGAAGTCATTAATCAGCATGATGATGAGATAACTGCAATTCTGGAAGTAACCTTGTTAGTAATATACAGCACTTCTATGAAAAGGAAAGAAACACACTTAGCTAATTTGCTAGAGATAATAAAGTATATAAAACTGTCACAGCGGAGAACAACAGAAATACTTTCAGCACCCAACCGATAAAATGTATACTAAGATATGCTTAAGAAACAATTTTATCCAATGCATGAAATCAATATGCATAGCTAAAATTTTGAAATCTAGTAAATAAAAATGGGACTAAAACAAATAATGAAAAAGGTTAAATCAACCCATGCAAAACTAGAATGGTTTTGTAGGTCACATTGTCTTTAGAATGTTGGTGGTAGACTGCACAAATAAGGCCCAATACACCCCAACACCTAATAAGTCTAACAAAGATAGTGATGGACAAATTAATAATTGGATTCCACTTCCACAGAAGACATTTTAGTCACACTGGTGATCTGATGGAGTTACAAATACCGTATTTTTCGGTGTATAAGACACACTCTCCCCCCCCCAAAAAAAGTGGGTGGAAATGTCTGGGCATCTTATACAGCTAGTGGTGCTGAAGCCCCGGCCACCAACCAACCCCCACTCTTTGGCCTCTGCCTCCCAGCAATTTGCCTCCTTCCTTGCAGCAAACAGCAAGGTCAGCTTCAGCACAGCCTGACTTAGCATAAGCAGCTGATTGTCAGTTGGACCTGCCTCCCAGAATACTGACGATCAGCTGTTCCAGTCTGCAGGGATCGCCATCACTTATCGCCGCCTCCATGTGTATTTTCAGCTTCCATTTTCAGCCTCCGTGCACCCCACAGAGTGCTATTTCAGAAGCAGCCAGAATTCATTGTGATTGCCAAAAATTGGTGCTTGCTTCCAGGATAGAACCATCCAACTTACAGATGCTGAAGCATCGAGCAGCTTGCTTTCCTTCCCTAACTCTGAAACTCCAGATATGTATAGAAAGAAGATAACTGAGTGATAAGCAAGCAAAAGCCTTGGACATGACTTGGGCTATTTGAAGAACTGCCTCTCCCTTATTACATCTACCAAGCCCATCAGGGCAGGAAAGCAAGGCATGTTACAGGTCCCGACAATTAGGGGTGCTAATCTAGTGGGACCACAAAAAAGGGCCTTCTGGTGGTAGCCCCTTCTTTAGGAAACATCATTCTCTTGAGACATGGTTGCCCTCACTCTGTTCTTCTGAAAGGCCCTAAAAATGTGGCTTTGTCAGCAGGCCTGGGACCACGAATTGAGATGGAGCTGATCAGATGGCTGATATGACTGTGTTTTTGCTGCCATAGAGGGGGGAGGGTAGGAGAGATTTCTTATGAGTTTGGATTATATGGTGGATTTTTTAATGTTGTAAGCCATCCAGACTCACCTGTGTGAGAGTTGGACAGCTATACAAACCAAACCAAACATAAAATAAAATAACCATGTTATTGTTTTTTATTTTTCTGCCCTGAAAGATTTCAGTTTTTTTTCTATTGAATTATACAGCTTATATATTGTATTAAAGATGGAAAAAAATTCTGAAGTTATTTATGTTAGATTTTGTGGCAGAAATTCAGATCCAGAAAGCACACGCAGATGACAGATTCAGCAGAATTCATTAACTTCTTTATATATATAATGAGTATAATGTATAATACCAATAGTAGATTCTTCAATGTGGTAAAGGTTACAAGCAAAACGCAAGCAGAGGAGAGAATAGCAGAGAACGGTTTGTTTTGATTCAGAGTTGCAGAGCTTAATACAGAGCCACACCTAGTCTTCTTCCAGTTTCAGTTTCCAAACAGTCCTCATTGGCTGACTTAGTTGCTATGCCTGTTCATCAGCTGACCTTGTTACTATGCCTCTGCCAGTTCATGAATATTCTGACACCCCTCTCTTCATGACTGGAAGAGACATAAATCCAATTAATATTCTTCAGATACCTGTATCTGAAGACCCACATTCACAGTTCCCTTCAAATACCTGAGAATCCTTTTTTCTGTGATACAGCCTTTGCAATGAAACAAAGTTCACCCACAAAAAGTGAATTGTAAAAATTCACTCAATTCAATTGGTAAAAATTGCCAATACTCACCTTTAACTTTCCAGTGTATATGCAACCATCAGCCTTGTAACTCTTGAACCCAAAACCTTTCAATGCTTTATCTAAACATATATTCCAATTCCTGGCTGTTTCAGCCCATAAATGGCCTTGTTCAATTTATACACCGTGTTAACACTTTTTACTTTGATGCCCTGGTTGAGAAATGCAGTAGTTATGTCAAAATGCCAAATTTTATGGCCATGTGCTGCTACCAATGCTAGTGCCAGCCTGATGCTTTCACTCTTTACAGTTAGTGTGAATATCTCATCATAGTGCGCATTTTTCATTTGTGAAAACCCTTGTGCCACTAACCTTGCTTTATATTGGACCTCATTATTGGGCAATACTTTCTTCTTGTATACCCACTTACTTCCTACAGCTTTGTTACCCTGTGGCAGAGTCATAGATGTGAACACTTCATGCTCTCCCATGGATTTCATTTCCTTGACCATGGCTTCTTTCCACTTTACTTGTTCAATTTTAAGTAATGCCAGTACTTCACCTCTATAACTATCTGGTTTGGTTCTGCAACCCAACAGGACAGACACGGACTTCAGAGAGTAATTAGGACTGCAGAAAAAAACAATTACTACCAACCTGCCTTCAGTCAAGGACCTGTAAACTGCACGAGTCAAAAAGAGGGCTGTGAAAATATTTACAGACACTTCACATCCTGGACATAAACTGTTTCAACTCCTACGCTCAAAACAATGCTATAAAGCACTGCACACCAGAACAACTAGACACAAGGACAGTTTTTTTTCCCCAAATGCCATCACTCTGCTAAACAAATAATTCCCTCAACACTGTCCAACTATTTACAAAGTCTGCACTACTATTATTATNCCTCAACACTGTCCAACTATTTACAAAGTCTGCACTACTATTATTATTAATCTTCTCATCACTCCTTATCACCCATCTTGTCCCATTTGTGACTGTAACTTTGTCATTTGTATACTTACAATTTATATTGACTGTTTTTAAGTATGATTTGATTGCTTATTGTACCCTATGACTATTATTAAGTATTTGTTCTGACCCAAACCTTGTTCCAAGGAAACAAACACAAAAAAGAGGTAACAGAAAAGCCTTTTTATGATTCTTTACAAATTCCGTTCCTTCCTAGTAAAAAGGCTGTTTCAAACTAATTGTCTCTGATAAGAACGAGCCTTGCCAAGGTTGTGCAAGGCTGCCAAGAAACTAGATAAAGTTACTAAGAAATATTTCAAACACAAAGAGACTCCAAACACCAACTAAGATATTCCTAATGTCCACAAGGCTTGAGTGCAAAAATTCTTTGCTTCCTGCAAAGAACTCTGGTTTCTCAACTGGCTTTTATCTCTTGAGGGAAGGGCCATTACTTTGCAGCCTCACTCCCAAGTCACCCATGCTATTGCAGCTGCTCTTTACTTGAAGCAGTCCTGCACACATGCGCACAGGTTCCTTGGGGACCTCTTCATCACTGCTGCCAGCCTCCACAATCTCCGAAGGCAGCATTCCACTCCCTGATGGTCCTGGCCCTATCCCTGCATCACACGCAGGCCCCTCATCTGAATCTTTGCTCTCTAAGACCTCAGCCATCTGCACCTGCTGCTGGTGAACCACAACAGTGTTGTACCTTATGATTCTTGACAAATATATCTTTTATATACACTGAGAGCATTTGCACCAAGACAAATTCCTTGTGTGTCCAATCAAACTTGGCCAATATAGAATTCTCTTCTCTTCTACTTCCTTGGCTCCTACCATACATTACACACTTTAATTTCAGTAGCAGAATATCTGTCAGGTGGAATCCTTTTGTTCCATCACTCTGACCTGCATGGCATTGACTGCTCCTGTGCTTTAATCTTCTCCTGCTTCATATCTTTTCACTGCAAGAAGCCTCCAGACACCGTGTCTTTTTGCCACTTTGCTGGCTGGAAACGAGCTGGGAGTGGCAGCTGAAGGATTCTCCTGCCAGCAAAGAGGTGCTGGTTGGTGGCTTCTTGGTGGGGGGATGGGGACATGGTGAGACTTGGAAGGCAGCTCCTGCATCCTGCCTGTCCCTTTTTGGTCCCTCCCTCCACATCGAAGTACTTTAAAGGAACAGGCTGGGACAGCTGCCTTCTGAGTAGCAGCCGAGCAAAGTGAAGGGAGGCAGAAAAGTTCCCCCAAGTCTTCTCCTTCTTCTCAGGCATACGTGGAGCAATGCATCTCATGGTGCCACAGGGACGCGCCCACACGCCGTCTCCTCACAGAAGGTCCTGACCTCACGTGTGCACATGTGAGGCCGGGACCTTCAGCAAGGAGATGGTACATGGGCTACCGGCTCAGTTTGGACTGGCAAAGTAGCAGCTGGGACTCACCACCCTGTTCTTCATACCAGGGTACACCTCATTGCCTACTGGGCCACAGTGGAAATGTGGGCTGGCTGGGAGCCCAGTGGCTCTCAGCCCTGGCTTGCCTTCCCTAATGCTATGCCGCATGGGTGATGCAGGCCCGGGTGGCATAGCATCGTGTTCCCTGGTTGCTCCAACCCCCTGCTAGCAGCCAAGGCCTAGCAGCTGCAGAGAATCCAGGTGGGGTGCAAGCAGTGATGGGTCAGCCCTAGCTCACCTTCCTCTCAGCCACCAGCAAGCCAGGCAAGTGGGGTGGGGTGAGCAGCTTGCTAGGCCATTAGTGCTGCATGGAGCCACAGCACTGGTGGGTAAGCAAGCCATGCAAGGGAGGGGGGAAGCTTGCTAGGATGTGAGCGCTAGGTGTGGCGGCGGCATGGCGGTGGCATTTTAGGCCAGCCTGGGAGTCATGACTCAGCTGGGGCTTGTGACGGAATTGGCGGCAAGGGCAGTGGCGTGGCAGCGGTGGCCTAGGCTAGCCCAGGAATTGGGACTCAACTGGGGCTGGTGGCAGCAGCGGAATGTAGGCGACCAGGGCTTGCAGAGCCTCACTCACCTAGGGAGATCAGATGGTGTAAGGCTGGCTGGCTGGCTGGCTGGCTGCTGCTGCTGCTGCTGCTGGAAGCGGGCAGAAAAATATGGGAAGTGATGTAGCGCACATGTAGTATAGTGACTGGGCGGGGTGGGTGGGGGGAGAATGCCATCAATGATTGTCACGCATGCACGCGATGTCATGCATCTCTGTGATATTGTGCATACGGAATAAGAGACTGATTGGGCAGGAAACAAAGGATTGGACAGAGAGGCAGGGCCAGCCAGGGGGCCATTTTAATGGGTCTCCGAACTACCAGGAACCATAACAATTGGTTCTATAGAACCGGACCAAACTGGTAGAATCCTACCCCTGTATGATACTATGTTCTAAATGGTCATTGTTGAGGTAATTCCCCGTTAGAAGAATGAGCACATACAGGGAGACGTACAGAGAGTAGTGTTGGAATAATATACACACAGTACACAAATACACTGCACAGTAAATGTAGGTTTTTACTTCCAGAAAGGTTAAAGCAAAGTCCAAAATAGGCAGTCCAAAAAGTCATTTACAGGTTAATCAGTCAGATTTTCAATCCAGGGATATTCCAGTAACAAAGTCCAGTGTCAAAAACAGTTAAGTATCAGACTTACATTAAATCCAGATAGAACTCAAGTAATATGAGTCATTAGGGAAAAATGGAGCAACAGCAATACTATCAGCAGCAGAAGGAAATAAAAAATACACTTCTTCTGAGACTCAACTAAGACTAACAATCCAGGTTTCTGGCTCCATCTTAAAGGCATTTGAGAAACACACACCACATTGCATGATCTTGCATTCCTTAAATGAGGCAGTATTAAATGTCTATCTGGTTTATTATATTTTCTAACCCAAATTTACCTGTTCGGTGACTGTTATATTCCTAAACATTCTCCCTTTGGGGTAAGATAATATATACAACCCTATATTCTAAAGTCCATAATCTTACAGTTTAAGTCCTTATGCTTTATAGAGCCTTGGCCTTTGTTAAAATGAATCTGCTGATATATGTGTTTCTGACAATACAGTATTCCGTAGCTTAATAATTATGACTTTATGCACAGCATTGTGCTCAAGCATTTAAAATATCTTACATCAGTGTTTTCGTTCTTGGTTTAAACTGCAATATTGAAGCCATCTGTATTGCTGATTGTTATTCTTCATAAATAACAATAGGATTCTGTTACGATGAATTCACAATATCAATATAATGAATTGCTTATACAAAACATAAATCTGTACATAATAAAGACAAACATGAGAATTTCAGCCTCCATTGTTGACAAACATAGATGTTTACTGTCTAACTAAGATCTCCAATCAATGCAATGCTTTTCAATAATAACAGGCAGTACCTGATGTTAACTTTTCGTGTATTAGTATGTGCTGTTGAGAAACTTGCATCAGCATATGCAGTCAAATTCAAGATCATCATTGGGACTTCAAATAAATGCAGTGAATTGCATTGTGTTGTTCAGATATTAAAACACATTTAGCAGCTTGCCAGTGCTTTCAAGTGGGTCTCAGCTTAAATTTCACTAATTGATTAAACACAGTACGACAATATTGGCCTTGACAATTATCTGAGATAGAATAAACTAGCAAATCAGAAAAGTCTGATAAATGATTCTTATATTAAAAATAGGACTTTGAAACATGCACTTATGGGTAACTCCTGGACTCATTTGGTGTTTAGCTCGGACTTCCAAGTTCCATTTTATCAGAAGCTGTTTTAGTAATTGTTCATCTTTTATCTGCCTGTGGAGACTTGTTCCTCTAGTTCAAAATCAATGTTTGTTTGATTTCTTCCGAACACTCGTTTATTATTTAATATTCTTTTCACAAAAGTAAAATTATTCAGTAAGCTTCTTGGTTCCAGATTTGGTAATTTATAATAACGTTATTCGTCATCTGAGTAAGAGCAATACGCACAATGAATCATGACATTACTTTTCCTTTTAAACAAACATGGATCAGTCCATGCAGCTAACAACCTATTTTGTTAATCTTTAAACTATACATTGGTTCAACTCATTATCTGATTGTTCAAAGAGCCACTAAAGTTTCTTTTTCAATCTCCCCGTCCAGTCAGTTGTATATCATTTGTAATACTTAAGAAGGTTCTTTTTAAATAAAATAAGGTTGTTGCAATGGTCTGCGTCCAGATCAGTACATAGGTTCTCAACTCCAAATGATTCGACGAATGGTAATTTTGCTTCCTATAGCGTGCCCCACACCAATTCTGAGATAGTGGCAGACCATAATCTTCAAATGTAAGTAGCTTCAGTAGTGCAAACCACCTCATCGTAGTCATATGCCTGTCTGATTGAAACCCTTGTGCTACTAACCTGATTATGCGTAACACGTATCCTACTCAACCTGTCATTTAGCTTATATACTTCCATTTACATCCTACTGGGCATGTTGCTGGTGGTAACTTTAACATCTCATTTCCTCACAGTCTTTTTTTCAATGGATTCCAGTTCCTAATACACGCAGCCTGATCGTTAGCAGGATATGCTACGATTTCCAGTCACTGTGTTACTGAACTGTATTTAACTTGGCACACAACATTAGCCTGATATCTATCAGGTGGTATAGACTGGTTGAATGTCTTTGGTATATACGGATCTATGGTCGGAACGGCTTTCACTGTGCCATCGTGCTCCTCGTTTATACTAGACCTCTTGCCTGTCTCGTAGTTCTCCTACTTCCATCTGTGCTTCCCTTTCCATGGCACGTTGGTTGTGTGTAACTGATATCATTCGTCATTATGGGGACTATTTGAGGTGTCAATAATAATACATTCGTTCTGGATCCTGTTGCCAGTTTATCACGCACCCAACATGCTCATGAAATTTTTGCACTAGCACCACAAAACATGACTTTGGCCGTCGAGATCGCTCAAAATCTATAACTCATGAGTGGTTCGCCTCAATAACCACAAAAATAACCTGTACTTGGCTATATGTTCCTGTCAGTCTAAGCCTATAGTCCAACTGCCGAGCGATGCGCAAAAGACTATGCATAGAAGGACACAGCCGGACGAGCAAGAATTTCAGGGTGGAGTTCCATACGTTCATACCGCGCAGGAATCCAAAAAGTGCGAAAATTTCATAAACAGAGACGGAAAAGAAGGAAAAGTAACGGACGGGGATACGTAATTGTGAGCGAGGACTCGTTTAAGGTGATGTATCAATAAGGAGAAAGCTAGCGATTTGCAGTGGGATGGGAAAGCGGATGACGACATTCTTGAAGGGTTTGTGAGGGGATGAAGTATGCAAAGCAAGCCATAGCGGAAAAGGAGAGAATGCTAGCGGCTACGCAGGATGCATCACGGATGCCTTGGAAGCAAAGCAGATGCAGTAGCGGATGTATTCTCGACAAACCCATTTTCACTGTCACATGCAAGGAGGAAGGATATTTACAGTCGAGCTCGTGGATATAAAAGGTGCAGCTCGAACGAGTCAGCCAGTCGGAGGAATAGACAAATGTGCCACAAGTACGGTTCTATCAAGAGAAACCCAGGTTCGCCAAGTCAGGGAAGTAAGAGGAAGCCGTGCCAACTTCGTGCGCAAACCTGGCAAGGGGAAGGAACAAGCATCCGCATCTCGTGCACTGGGACTCTGAGCTATGTGCTAGCTGGTGCTGGTTGCTGCTGGTGCTGCTGTGGTGGATCATCTCCCAAGTCCCTCAAGCCACTGCTGCTCAAGCACCTGAAGCGCTGCTGACTGGAGGCCTGCCAGGGCAGAAGGCAAGGGAGGAAGAAGGGAGAAGAGGAAACAGTACACCATGTCCGAGGAACATGAGTGAGGAGGTTGCTGGAATGGCTGAGTGGAGAACGAGTACTTGGGAAATGGGCCACAAACTATGAGTCGACGACAATCCTGAGAAGAATATGGGGAGCATTGAGAGACAGCAGAGAGCCTGGCTAATCAGTTGCATATGCATACCTGGATGTGTGAACACATGCACACTTGGTATGGCAAGTTACACCTCAAAAAAAAACTGGGCAGGCCGTTGGTCAAGCTACTGACCGGAGATGTATGTCATGGCAAGTGCACTTCTGGAGGGTTAGGTTTCCGCCACCCGTTAAGGAGCGCCCTCATGACACCCTCTCCCCACGCAGCCCACAGACACCAGTCCTCTTCTAGCCAGGAGCCAGCTACACTGTCCAGGGAGGTTTTCTCAGCAGGCCCAGGCGGCAGAAGACCCCCGACAGCTGCCACTTCGCCAATGCGGAGGATTGGAGGATCCCTGTCACAAATGGAGGAAGAGCGGCAGCCACAGAGACAACTACACCCACCACCCAGCTCCACAGGATGAGGCAGAGAGCAGAACGGAGGGCCAGAACAACTGTCCTGTTTGGAGATCAGGGCCATGAAGACAGCAAGAACTTCTCTCTCAGCTGGTACTTGGACAGAGGATCCTCCAGCCACACACGTTTCATATGAACTAAGTGAGCCAGAACCTGAGGGACCTGCCGAGGCCTCATTCCAGGTGACTGGAGACGAGAGATCACAGCAGCTTCTGCACAACTGTCAATGTCAGCTAGAGCGTGCTTCCTCAAAGAAGAAGCCTATCAAAGGAGGTTCGCTACTTAGCGCGGATGACTATGCACGCCAGGCCCAGGTCTGCTCCCATCCAGGCGACGTCACAGCCTTCACAACGGCTTTCAACAAGCCCATTCAGCTACCATAGGCTACATAGTGCAGGACTCACAGGTACGATGACCAAGCCTTATCAGTCCAGGCCAGGGTTATAGCCGCATGCCAAAGACGCCACTCTCAATCACATGCTGCAGACCAGACAGCCCTACAACTCTCCACCCACAGCCAAGCCTCAAAGGAAAATCTGTCATCAGTATGTGCTATGACATCCCAGGTTCGCTTGAGAAGGCCTTCTCAACCTCAAACGAGACTGAGTCAGCTCTCTGAGAGGCTTCTGAACACACCCCCCTATTGTACTCCAGGCCAAGGCACGCCAATTGGCTCAGAGCCAGCAATGCAAGGAGCAGCCACCTCGCAGAGATCCTTCCTGCTCGAGGCAGCTGAGAGGCCTATGGACATGCTTCAGAGTGACGGAGAATTATGGTGCAGAGACTGATTGTTGACTTTATGGTTCAGCTGTGTTTAGCGTTTTGCTTAAGAAGCACTTTACTTTTATCATTTTGCTATTTGTTATAAAGTAATAGTCATACAGTTTACTTAAGAAGTTAAATAAGGGTTATCTTTCTTGATTACCTTGGTTCAATATCTTTTTACTTCATAAAGTGGTTGGTGAAGTACCTCTGAAAAGAATGGTTAAGTCGTTGCCTGCTTGTGGGATAGATTTAAAGAATATTTGTGGGGATAGGAGGTAAGGAGTATTATGTGGAAGGATAAGGATAGTGTGGAGATAGATAAACCTCTCAGTACAAGCAAGTAATAGTGGGATGGATGGTCACCTCCAGCTGCCACACATATGGACCTTTATTATCGGAATAACAAGATTTTTCGAGTTGATCAGATCACATTTAAAATAAACAAAGCTCTTATTAATCCCATTTTCATTAACAGTAGGAACATCAAACATACATGCGACATGATCTAATCATGTGTTATGATAAGGCTCAAGGAAGCATCCATTAAGCTCTATACCTGTCTGCACTCCAGACTTCTGCCAGCTGGGAGTTTGGATCCAGTGTCTCAGTAGAGTTGCGGACTGCTTCTTCCCTTCACGTGAATCTGTTGGGCCTTTACAGGTCCACAGTGTCATCAGGTTCGTTCCTTGCACTCATCAGCCAGGCTTCCATGTCCATTCCTTTGTTACGGTCCACAAGCTGTTCTGCAATATGGTAAGCAGGTCGCAATGAGATTAGTGCAGGAATGCAGCTAAAGCTTCAACGACGCTCCTCACAGTACCTGGGTGATCCTGCATGTGGCGAGAAGTATCTGAACCTATTGCCAGGACCAAAGCGTTTTCCACCATCTGCCTGGAGCAGCCTGTAGTTGAAGATCTGTTTCATGGGTGAAAGATATCATCGAACTGTAGGGCTTCATGAGGTAAGGTTCTGACGGAGAGAAGGCAGTGCATCAAACAACGATGAAAGTAGGGCACATCATTGTGTGTCAGTTGGGTAGAGGGTAGCTGGATATGGAAACATGATGAGTTGCGTTTCCAGCCATGTCTTGATGGTGATGGCGTTGTATTACTGGCTTGCTGAAGCTGACCCGTGCCTGAAGCAAATCGTGTAGATGAACGTGTAAGGTCAGCATCCACGCATGGACAAAGAGGATGATACTGAAGAATCTTGTGGTATGAAAATATAGGTTGGACCCTGAGTTGGGAGCTTTGCACAGGGCCACGTGTACTTAGCTCCCCATCTATGGCTTCCAACGGTTGTGGGGGAAAGAGTTCACGCCTCTGATACACGTTGCTTCTGCAACTTTCCTCCAGCTGTCTTCAGTTGGTGGGACCTGGAGGAGCTCCTCAATGTATTCTTCGATGATCTGGCCTGCACCACTTATCTGACCACTTGCGATTGGACTGATGGTGTTGTATGGCACATCCACGCATGACTGCGATGACTTTTGTATGTGGTTCAGATGCCAGGTTGGGATGGAAGTATGGTGCTACGGCTTGGGGTCAGACCTGTCTAAGACGCATCATGCAAGTTCATTACAGACATTGGATGGTGGCTCCTAATGAAGTGCTGGAGATGCACAAGGGTCTCATTCTCAGGTACACCGAGAACTGGTCATTACATCCAAATCATTCTTCTCATGATCCATGCTTGGGACCGGGGCCAACATAGCTTGGACGTCTCCTCCTTTCCTTGTGTAAACGTGAAACAGTCTGAACGGTTGTTCTGGTGATGAATGATTCACAGGCTAACATTCCGACTGTGTCATGGAATCCATGGTGGGAGACAAAAATCGGGAGATGATGTTGGAAAGACCAAGAACCAAAGGGGTTAATAGGTGTCTGAGTTAGAGCATGGCTGCTGGTCATCTAATCCAGGTGATTTCTCCCCTTTTATAGAAATCGGTTGTCGCGCTCAGAGTTGTCTTTCTAGCATCATAGACTACTGTCGACATTGACTAAATACCGGAGATTACATCCTGGAGTACAAAAGGTTTTGTCCGTATATCTAATCTTTATATAAACGAGAATGCAGTCCGACTTGACTCCTTTTATTTCCAATGTACTAATCCGCTAGTGTGGACAATGTCCGGTGATACTTTTCGATTCCTACCTATCGTTCCATTTTTAGACTTGCATGCAGATGTGAGTATACTGAGAGAATGCCTAGAAGGAATGCCGAAAGTGGATACACGAGTGACGTGGTTAAATAGGATACAGACAGGACAGTGAATGTTGATTGCCCCTATGGTGTTATACATGTACGCCGAGTTCATGCGGGGGCAGTTCCAATGTCTGCTCATGAGGAATTGTTATTGCAATTTCATCAGAAAACTCTTTCTATGCGAACAAAGTCCATTTCGCGAAGACATTACCTGGAAAGGACAATTATAGCAGATGGACTTTGGATGACTTCGTCGGATAGAGCAGTGCATGACAGCAAAGAAAGCTATTGAGCGTGAACAAAAAGAACTCTTGGAGCAAGAAGACTGTATGGGCACTTTGCATCGAGCTATCACACAAAGTGCTGGACCTGACTCGGTGTCTCTCAAATGAATGGGCAAGCTTTTCTTACAGTTTCACATCCTCGTTGTGCATCGTGGTGAATGGACAGGGCTTTACTGGTGAAGCAGGAGAAATATGCACCCATAGCGCGGTGGGAGCTCCAAATACGGTGTGTTGATAACATGTAAAGGATGTGTGGTTGTTTATTCCATAGCCACCGATGTGAAGGACAATTATATCGCAGTCATTTGTTGTGTGTTACTACATTGTTCAAACATGGTTACTAATCATTGATGGCTCACCCCCACAGTGTTTTCAGGTAAGGTGCTGAATAGATTAGGCGAGTAGGTGCGATCCATGCGTTATAAATGTTTGCACTCGTTCTTCAGATAAACGATGGGTTTGTGGTCTCGTAAGGTGCAGCACGTTGGATTGCCTTTCTAACACCACCATTTCAGCGAATGTTGGGAAAGTATTTTTGTTAACAAATTCAGTCCATTATCAGTTGACTAAGTAATTAATTTAACTTCATTTTCTCTCCTCGCAAAGCCTTAGCCATTAATGCCAAGAGTGTTAATGTTTCGTTTTGGTTCTTGCATAAAGATTGCAGAACCGTATCTTGAGTTATGGTCTCATAAAGTACTCGCAAAATATAACGAGGCACCTCTAAACTTGTTGTTCCGATTAGGACCAGGTCTTAGATCATTGCAAACATAACCTTAAAGGTTCTTTTGTCACTTAAACCCATTTAGTTCTGTTTGCTGAGTAACCTTCTCTTTTCTTGCCTACAGACAGTTACATGTAGATACTTGCGTACAGGGTTCAATGTTTGACTCCTCTGACAATATAACATTTGTTTTGAGTATTTGAAATTAAATATGCCCTATGATGTCTTCATGTAGTAAATTGTATATCATTTCAGCATGTGGCTTAACATTGTGTATAAAGCTGAGTTAGCCATCTTCGGTACTTCAACTGATCATCATGTCACATAGTAAATTATGTCTGTAAGGCAGTAAACAACTTTACCTCTTTCTCTAACTGATAACCAGTATCTCCCTAATAATACATAACAAGATTAATAAAGCCCTTATTGATGATCGAATTAAATTTTATTAGGTACATATATAGGTTAAATACAAGAATCAATATGCAGGTAGTTCACCTGATGCTTTAATCTCCATCATTTGCCAAATGATACATGTCTTGTTTACTTGTGGAACATCTTTACAACCTTTTTCTATTTTAGTATATGCGATTGTGATGCTGCCACTATCACTAACCCACAAATTATTTGTTTACAGGTTGAATTGCTAGACATAAACTTAAACTAACATTCTTCTTTGGCCTCTGGATGAATTCCCCATTTTCTGTTATTTACCTTCTTACACAATTCTAGCTATATGCTTCCAAGCCCACAAGAAAAACATTTCTAAAAGTATAAGGCAGTTAAACAATAAATCCTCTTCTTGTGGTTGTTCTTCCTCAGTTGTCCCTATTCCAAGTCGTGTTTCTGCTTTCTAAAACTTCCAGTTATGTCAGATCAATTCAGTTAATCTTTCCAGTGAAGATACATAATCATAATTTTCAATCCAATGAGGAAGAATGATGTAAACGTTGAATTGCAGCTATGAGAAATGTTAGTTTTTTTCATGTAGCTCTGGAAGAAGTCTTTCATTAAGTTTAAATGAGACTAACATTATGCTCCACCTTTCAAAGAGTACTACTAAACAGTTGTATGTGTAAGATTATGTGTTGCACCTACCGCTGTCATGAACAAAACTCTCTTCGCAATATTCTGCAACACTTTGCAGCAGACTCTCTCCATGAATATGGACTAGCTGCTTGTCATTCAGGTGTTAAGTCATCATTCATTGTCTGGTAAAGTTAGAAAGACTTCTTGGCATCAATCCTCATTGTTCTGATCCAACAGTTTACATCTGTCGCACTATTGAACTTACATTTCAAACTTCTTTTATGCTAGAAGTAGACTGCACTTTCATAGAGGGCGGAAATCATATGTATGTTCCATCCACGGGTGTCAGTGATAGATTGTTGAAATGGACTGTGTGCCTGTTTACTAGATAGTAAATCACGAATTCAACAGGAACAGCTGTCTGTATACAATAGTGCTGCATTCACACTAATTCTCATTATCTGAAGCCTGGTATGCGCCTGGGCATCAGACCAGTGGTAGGTAATTCCCCATGAGTGAGAATGCAATGCGATACAGGGAGAGCGTATTAGAGAGTAAAGTGTTGGAGATTAATACAACACACGGTATCTAGAAGATACCTGCAGACAGTAAATGTCGTTTTAACTTCCAGAAAGGTTTTGAGCAAAGTCCAAAATAGGAGCAGTCCAAAAGTCATTCACATGTTAATTCAGTCATTTTTTTCAATCAGGATATTTCCAGTAACAAGTTCCAGTGTAACAACAGTTAAGATCAAGACTTACATGAATCCGAGTAAATATCAGTCGAATTAGAAAATGGAGCAATCTAGCAATACTGATCCAACAGAGGAAAGCTAAAGCATACTCATCTGCGAGATCAAACTAAGACTAAAGCCCATCGTCCACTTGCAGTCAATAGGATGAAAAGAGGATGAATAACGGACAAAAAAGCTTTGCTATCGCATTGGAAAACGTGATGCAATCAAGGTTTGCTGTTCCTGGCGTACGTATTCTCACATACGCTCTATTCGCCAAGACATCGTCATATTTTCTATTTCTCCGCTCAAAATTTTTGAGTTGCCCAAAAACTTGTTTAGCGGACTGAATTTCCGCATCGTACGATGTTTACATCCGTGACGAATGCGGCAACAAACGTTAGCGTTCGTTGTCATCCGTTACACGTCACTGTATCTTCCGGTCATCCTCTGACGCATCCCCAAGCGTCAGCATCACTGCAGGCTGAAAGCGGAAAGAGGGAGGAAGGCGAAAACGGTATGCACCGGATTAGACGTCCACACAGACGTTCAGTAGCGACGGTAAATAAGAAAAATATAAGCAGATGCATCTCGTATATAAAGCAATAAAATGGAACAAACGTTTGTATATGGCCGATGTAGTGATCGGATAATTTAGGATGTACTGTGAGAGTAGTGCTGAGACAGTATGTGGAAGGAACTAGGATAAAACGAATTCTTCCTATACGAAAGGAGGGGAGGAAATCACCATGGTATCCCACACTATCAGTCCCAGCAGCCGTGTGTCAGACTTTCACCCTTGCCTTGCTTCTTCCACATACATCACCTTACTCCACCATGGATCATAAGACACTCTCTTATAGTGTAGCTGCCATCATTCGAGACCCAGAACAAATGCCTTTCTAGGACGTCAGGAGACGTCAAGAGCTGGTGGTGCGGAGTCGACGATGGAATCGGGAAAAGAGTGGAGTATGGACTGTATGACAAGCGGGATGGTGGAGCTGAGGAATGAAGACATCGTCGCAGTTCAGCATTTCATGAGATGCAGAGCCATGTTGGATGAAATTCGTCTGAGCGTGCGCTGAGACCCATGGTTGACAATAGACTGAGCAGCCGAACTCTGTCCCAGCTGGACTCTTGAATTGAAGGTGGACTGACTCTGGCACTGGATCTCTGGAAAGACATACAGAAACATGGCAGTATGCCTAGAGGGTGCATACAACATACAATACAACAGGCAACGTGGTTAGAGAATTGGATGCAGCCTCAGTCAAAATATGTGGAGGAGCTCTCCAGTGCCCACCACTGAAGAAGGCTGGAGAAAGTTGCAGAAGAGGTGGTATGCAGAGGTGGAACTTTCACACCGTTGAGCCATCAATGGAAGCACATGGCCATGGCAAGCTCAGCCCTCAGGCCTCTTATCACATACTACAAGGGTTCTTCAGTAATATCTTTTGCCATGGTTTGATGCTGAGACTACAAGTCATGTACAGTGATTGCCTCAGGCAATGGTTTTCAGCTTCAGGATAGCCAGGTATTACAACGCCAGTTGACTCAAGGATGGGCTGGAATGGCAACTCGATCAGGTTTTCCAGATCGACACCAGGGCCCAATTGAACACACAGATTGTGCCCTCCAGTCTCGTGGGTGATGAGCCATCCTCCTTCAGAATCCAACTCAGTGAAGCCTAACAGTTTCGAGATACCTCCAGATCCGTCACGCAGGCTGGGAGTGTGGCCATACAGTCACTATTGCTGCACTGGAGGGTGTTATCCAATCCATAGCGTATCCTTACCCACACAACTATCTCTTACCATCCACAACTATGCTTACCATTGCCACAACTATCACTTGACCATCCCACAGTATCCTTAACCCATCCCACAAATTCTTACGCTATCCACAAGATGCAAAGGCTAACATTTTTATCAAAGTTTTCAGCCAACCTTTATTCAGTAAAAAAAATGAATCAAGCGTGTGAAGGCAAAGATACTTAATTAATAATGTGTTAAATAAACTGTATTGCTAATTAAAAAAAGCAAAATAGACTCAAGTAAAGTTGTCTTAAAGCAAAGCTAAAGGTGAAAGGTAAACTCAGTCTCTGGCCTATTCTCAGTCACTCTGAGCATGTCCATGGTTCCTCAGCTGTCAAGCGCCAGGGACTGTGGAGGTGGCTGTGTGGAGTACTGGTCTGAGGCACATTGGGTACTTGGGCCTGAGAGTACAAACAGGGGATGGTGGTGTGTCAGCGAAGCTCTCATAGAGAACAAGAGAGCTGACTCCAAGTCCGTTGAGGTGGAGGCCTTTCCTCAAGGACTTAGGATGTCAGGCAAGTACTGATGACAGATTGTTCTGTTTGAGGGGCTTGGGTGTGGGGTGGAGAAGGAGAGTGTGGTGCACTGTCTGGTCTGGCAGCTGGGTGAGGTGAGGTGTCTGTGTGTGTCAGTGTAACTGAGCATGGACTGGGAAGGGCTGCTCTGTGTGGGAAGTTCCTGGCACTCGTGCCTTGGTAGGTACTGGCTGTTGAAATGCGTGGAAGGGCTGTGAACATCGCTTGGGGTGAGGAGCCAGTCTTGAGTGGGTCGGAGGATGGTTCAGCTGGGCTGGAGGTGGGTGCAGCAGTGCTGTGAAATTTCTCCTTCCTCAGCCGAGTACTGGCCTCGGGCAGGTCCCTCAGGGTCGGCTGCACGTCAAAGTGATGAAAGGGCTTCAGGTTCGAGGATCGGATGGTCGTGTGGACCAGCTGGGATAGGAGATCTGGTGCTGGTTGTGATTGTGATCCCATCGATCTCAACAGGACGTTGTTGTCTGGCCCTCCAATCCTGCCTCTCGCCTGTTTCTGTGGAGGTGGAGGCTGGGTGGGGGTGGGCTGGTCTCTGGGTGCTGCTTCTTCTTGTTCCATTTGAGACAGGGATCTCACGTCGTCTGCATGGGGTGTGCAGCTGTCAGGAGGGTTCTGCCATGGGGTCTCAAAGACGCCCTGCTGGACCGGTAGCTGTCTCCTGGCTGGGAGAGGACTCGGCTTGTTGTGGGGTGTCTGAGGGAGGGTTGCAGAGAGGCTGCTCCTCGGGTGGTGGACCTAACACTCCGAAGCTGCACTTGGCCATGACGTACATCTCCGGTCAGTGAGTTGAACGCGCCTGCCAGATTTCTTCAGGTGCATGTCTTGCCATACCAGATGTGCATGTGCTCCCATCCAGGAGTACACTACAAGTGTAGGCCGCGCCCTCTCTGCTTGATCTCTCCACACTCCTGCTTTCTTTGTGTGCGATAGGTCTGTGGCCTCTCCACAAGTATTGTTCTCCCTCAGCCATTCCCAGCAGCCTCCTCCTTCTGGCCTCAGAATGGAGTGATCTTGTTTCTCTCCCCCTTTCTCTTGGCCTGCCCTTCCTCCTTACTGGTCAGGGCTTCAGGCTTCAGCGAGCAGGGCTTTTGATGCCTTGGGGCTGGTCACCACAGCAGAGCAGAAGCGACACAGCAGGCCCCACCACCACCCAGCAGAGCAGCAAGGAGCAAGCACCAGGAGAGCACGAGCAGCACACAGCAGGAGAAACACCAGCAGCACCAGCAGGAGAAGCACCAGCCAGCAACCCCAGCAGCACCAGCAGCTTGTCAGATCAGCGCCAGTGGTGATGGTGGTTCTGTCTTGTTTGCCAGGGCTCGCAGGATTAGCAGGCATTTCTATTTCTTTGCCTGACTGACGAACCATGGTGTGTTCTTTTAAGATGTCTCTGGCAGCAGGTCTTTCCCTGAATGTGATGCTTTGAGAGGGCATCCTTTTTATTATCGCAGAGCTGACACAATTCATCCTCCCCGATCGCAGTAACGTTTGCATCGCTTATGCATTTCTTTGCGATCCGCTACGCATCCGCTACACATCCGTTTGCATCCTATAGTCGCGGTCCATGATGCATACTGCGTCATCCGCTACGTGCATCCGCTCTTCCGCTACGCGTCCGCTTGCTATCTCTCCCCCAGAAGCCCTGCAGATTATCATGCTTCCATCCGCTCTATGCCACTTGGGTCTCCGAACATTCGTACATCCTCGCTACATACTAACCCCCGTCCGTTCTTTCAGTTGTTTAGTTCTGTTTTGTATGAAAATTTATGTCACTTTAGAGCGGATAACAACGGGAGTGGGCCACGCCTGAAATTTATGACCATCTGCCGTGTCCTTTTTGCATACGTTTTGCATTTCGTTGGGCCAGTGGACCTTAGCCTTAAACAATCAGGTTTCTGGCTCAATCTTAAAGTCCATTTGAGAAAACACACCCAACTGCATGCTCTGCAATTCTATAGATGCATTAATTAAAAGTGTCTATCACTGGTTGTTATATTTCACCCAAAATACCTGTTAGAGTGACTTATATTCCTAACATCAAGCTAGCACATGAAGATATTGTCACAACATATTGCCTTTAAATTAAATAATGTAGTCTTGATTTGAATCTTTGCATTATCTATCAGGTAAGAATAATACAGATTACTTAACTGTGTAGCAACCAAACATCTTCTAGAGTAAAAAGATGAATTGGCTGTTTAAGAGGTTATCAATTTTTATCTGGGTAACATTTTTATTTTTTCACAAGATTTGTCTAGCCTTATCTCTTCATTGCCACTTTGTATTATTTTGCTTTTTCATAAATACATTATTTATGTTTCACAATAACAAAATACATGACTTGCATTAGTTGTGTCAAGATAGATAATAGAACATGCTGTTATAGAGAGAGAAAAATATTCTGCACTCAGATTATTGACTGTAGCAGTTATTTAGCCTCTTTAATTGTAGCTTTCTTCAATTAAATATATGAGTCAATTTACATAAAAGACTTAGGGCGTAACCAAGTAAAAATGATAGAAATTCACTAATCAACAGAAAGAGTTTAATGTTTATTTCATGTCTCTTCTCTGCATCTCACTGTCATCTAGATCTGGTAGCCTACTTGGATTTGGTGCTTAGCAAATGATTATTGAAATAAGGAATGTCACAGAAAATGCTATGCGATCAGTATCGACATGTTCATTTTATAGCCAATGGAAATAATTCAAGGATAATATTCGTGAAACTATAGTTTTGATTTTTAAAATTTTGCTGAAAAATACTTGAGATGAATATTTGAATCAAGTCACATATAACTCTTACATCACGCTATCAGAAAGGGAATGAGCTATTTACAGTTCACAAGTCCTCATTAATAAGAATTACTGAGTTTGAAAATCTGGCTAATTTTCTAAATCAGGGTAAGTGTTTGCACTCTTTGGTGATTTATGAAACTAATTACCACAATGGTATAACACTTACCTATGTAATGAGAGAATTCATTCTGTGGATTGAGAAAAAGCTGAACTAATCTGTGGTGTCCTAAACAATTTTTACTAGCTAAGACATTATGTCATTTGTATATCTGATCACTTTTACAGGACAGTTCTAATAGTGTTTTTTCAAGTTGGTTTGTGTTTTACTCTGATCATACAGAAGTTATGTTTCATAGCATAGGCTTGATGTATAATA
>BHFT01070366.1:0-30998 GCA_004320025.1 Laticauda laticaudata
TTGTTGGTTCACGATTTAGTGTTCCATGGTTTGTACTTGCCCGAGCATCTAGATGTAGAAGCGTTTTCATGTATTTGGGTTCAGTTTTACATTTGTATTAGGCGTACCAGTTAATGTGAAGTAAATTTGAAGTCACCAAGAAACTGATTAAACAGCGCTCGCTGTGGGCAAGCGATGTTGCCCATGTTAGTTATGTGAATTAGCCTTGTTATGTGTTCAATGTCATTCAATCAGGGGTCATCTGTAAACATCAAGTAAGAATCATATAATGTGATATTTAGAAGGCGACAAGTTTCACAGACCGATTGGCTCTCAGGGAAAATACAGCAAGCTCTTGGGTAACTTTGGATGTTTTTTTAGATGTGAAGGACTTTGTTATTAGAAGGATAACACACCTCCTTTACGGCATCTTTACGCATCTGGATCGGTTAAAACGATTTATAGTCTTGCTTACTGTTGATAATGGAGGTTCAGGGCAGGAGATGCAATTGAGCCATGGCTTTTCCACAGACATAGATATGGTCTCAAATTTAGCGCATATTTAGGTTTAGAGGGAGAAATATTCACGGTATTTTTATTCAACAAGCGCTTCTTGCACCTTGAGTAGGGCTTGGCATGTTAAGGCCCAGTGTGTAGTTGGAATTGAGGTGGTAGTTTTACGGGGCATGCATGCCTAGTTGTTGAGTGATGCGCTGGCGTTTGGGATGGAGCCGGGATAGGGTTGGATGTGAAGTTGTGGGCTTTGTGGGCGACTTATCTTTTTTGATACACATTCATGCAGACGGTTAGGTCAATGTTTAGAGATCCTTGCATTGTCGAAGAGGTCTCCATTGTCTCAGACGTCTTTTAAATTCCTTAGCAGAGTTCGTATGCGGCGACGTGGCATTCTTTTGGTAGTATGGATAAGTCTGGTTCGTTGAGCGCGAAGTGTCTTTCGCTGGTTGGGAATTAGCGTTTTTGCAATGAGCCGTTTATTGTGTATTGAAAGATATATGGGGCATTTGCCTGCGACTCTCCATTTACCTTGCAAGACAAACTGCAAAAGTTTTGGGGCCACCATAGACATCATATGTATATTGGAATTTCGTGGGGCCATCTCTTTGTGTTATTTTCAATTGCATATCTTCAAGTTAGAGATGTTTGTTGCCGTAATTATGCATATTACGAAACTTTGGTGATGTTCATCTGATTTTGCATTGGTGTCTTCATATGACCAAATTAAATATGGCATTTGGATGTTTTGATCACGATTTCCAATTGCGTCTGGCTGCTCTGGATGATTAAGGAAATGATCTATTTTTGCTAGAATTATTTTTGATGGCGGTGGATAGCTTAATCTATTTTGCTGGTTGTTGGCTGGCGTAGTTATTTTTGGTATGCTAGTTGTGATATGTAGTTCGAGGTGCGTCGTTGTGCGGCCGTTAATGCGTTCGTTGGTTTGGGATTTGATGTTTTGAGTCATGATAGCTAAGTGTAGTTCGCTTATCCGAGTTTGCCTAGATAATTTTTTTTTTTTACAAGAGGATAAATTAGGCTATTCATTGCTGATATAAATTTGTTTCAAAAAACGTGTTGCTTAGCATTTTTCTTTTGGCTGTGCGTGATGAGCGGATTCTTTATGCTAATAATCAAACTCTGTCAAAGGCAGCACGACGGTATACTTGGGTTTGTTTAGCGAAAAATCATTTGTATGGCCCATAATTAGGACAAGGGAGATGTATCTGGATGCTGTTCGTAGAAGAGTCAGCTATGTTTTTGGTGTTAAGTTTAAGTATGGCAAGGTAGCGCGCTTGCTGGGGCTCTACATAGCATTTAGCGATTTTGATTGATTATTTTTCGCTAATTCAGTTTTGATGGTTTCAAGACATTTGACTAGCATCAAGGTGCCATGGGAGCCTAGCGGTAGGGTCATTTGTTAGTAAATAATTTATTCTTTTGTTGTATTTTGCATTAGTGGAGATATTATTCTTTTGGTTGTTTCGCGGATAGCCTTTGAAGAAGTTTGGGCAGGTTTTGGCCTGCAAAGGTCAATGACCAATAGTACAAACTTAAAGACAATATACAATAGCCTAATTATGTTAGTATACGCGTAGACCAGTTACTTAATGAATTGTTTGGTAATTAATTTAATATTGTTAATTGCATATAAATGTAGGGAGCGAAACAAAATCAAAAGTAAGCACATTACTTAATTACTAAAAATCAATCAATCATATTTCAACTACCGCATAATGACTACAGTGATTAAAAGTTTTCTATCAATATTCATATAAAAAATCACTACAGTATTACGTGCGTCACAATTTACACCACAATTTATCAGCATATACTAGTTAAATGATAAATCGAATTATTTTGAAGATCGAAGTCAGCCATTATCTAATCCAATATAGGTCATTTGAGCAGGTAATGAACTCAGATAGTTGGATAGTAGTGAAGACAATCTGACAGCTATGTACAGGAGTCTGGCAGAGGCATCAATCTGGTAGAGATATTATTTTTTTGTTGTATTGGTTAGTGGCCGAGGATTTGGCCAGTTTCTGTGGTTGGCCATAATGCGTCAATGACAAGTGGATAGCACTAAAACAATGATCAAATAGCTAATTAATGTGAATAAAGTAAGACAGATCTACTCTGAAGTGCAATGTGGTAAATTAACTTGAAATAGTTAAATTTTATACGCAATTAAGACGAAACAATATATCAAAAGTAAGCTCGTTAACCATTGATTTACTAAAAATCAATCAAATCGCAGCTTAATTACTAATAAGAATCAATCTAATCAATCAGGATGAACTAGAATAAATCCAGTGATTTACAGATGATTAAATCTCATATTTAAAATCACGGTTCAATGGCACACTCAGGTAAAGTTACCGGTGGTCATTTTAACAAATTAATTATGCGATTATCTATATATATGAGTTAAAATGCCAATGTTATTGTAGACAAAAGCAAGTTATCTGCTAAAATATTTATATAGTGAACTCAGTGTTGGGAGGTTTGTTGCTGTAATAGTTCCTTTTCGTTTTTCCTGTAAAGCCCACATTTTTTTCTATTGTTGTTTTTGTGTCTTATGTTTTTTAAAGAGGAGAGTGTTATGACTGTTTTTGGATAGATTTGAATGGAGAAGATTTGAATGAGCTCACCAATCATCTACTTTGGAGTTTGGAAAGGATGAGATTTGGGTGAGAGTTTAGTGGAGGTTGTCCAATCAGCTGAGTGGGAATTTAAATTCAAGCTGGCTAATCAGCTGGGTGATTTAAATGGAGCTGGGTGATTTATATGGAGACTATAAATTCTCCGTGAGTCTCCTTTGTACTCCCCAATTGGTTTAGAATTATTTTTGTTGATTTGATTTAAATCATCATTCCAGTTCTTCCATCATCAGAATTCACAATTAATCTCAGTTTCAAAAAGCAGTTTTCCTGAATAAAAACCTTCTTCAAACCTCTTCTTCTCGTCTAGTCCCCCTTTTTTTCCCTCCTTTAATCACTCCTTTCTCAAGCTGCCATTTAACTTCCAGAGTTAGAGGGTAAAAACATAAATTAAGCTACTGCCACTTAATCTCCACACTCACCCCTTCTGCTCTGGAGTCTTCACTTTTTAAGTTGTTTCTGACTCGGGTCTATAGTAATTCTTCAAATCATTTACCTGCTCCTTCTTCCCACTGAAAAATGCACTGCTGATCTATAAGGAGCCGGGGGAGACACTCACCCGCAGTTGGGTAGCTTCTAAGCTTGCAGTCCTTGCTGGCAGTTACCACAAACCCACAGCTCGTTCATTCCCCACGTTGGCTTCCCTCTCCCAAGACCAGGCAGATTCTTTCGACCAGGTAGCTTCTTTTTACTGGGCAGCTTTTTCCTCTTTTCTGCTTTCCCATTTTCTTAAAGGATAACTAGTGAGGGTTTGATCAATGCCCTAAAGATGAATTTTTGGGGATCACTTCACAAAAAACCTGGGGCAAGTGTTTGATTCTCAACTGGCTTGGTCCACTTTGGAATTGTAACTCTCCTTTTTTACTCCAGTTCTGACTGGGATAATGATTCCTAAATGTGCTGTTTCTTTAACTTACTTGGTTACGTTGCTGGGTTAAACCCAGCTGTAATCTCATACTGATCTGATCCAGATCAAATTTCTCAGCCTATATCCTATCAAAATTTATGCCTTTTCCAGTTGACTTGGTGGAGTTTAAATTCCACCCCTCATTCTCTGCTTAGAGCTGTTGGTACTATAAGTAGACATGAATCAAAAGAAGGTGTGGGGATCATCAATTTAGAACTCTTGAGTTCTCCTAAGTACATGGAGTAGGAGCCAACCTTTTCATGACAAAGCAGAGGCTGTGAAAGATCATAACTAAAGGCAGATTTTTATTATATTTTAGAGTCTTAAGATCTTTTAAGACATTTGTAGACAGCAAGGAAAATATACCTCCAGGTTCTCAATTTCTTTATACTTACAGATGGCCGCTGTCGTGGCTCCATGTTGCCTGAAAACCAATCACAGGGTGTCTCTCTCCAGGAATCAATGAAATAACCACAGGAATGATCAAAGTCTATCACAGCTTCAGATGATATTAAAAAAAAACAACTATTTTGAATTAAAATCTGTTCCACATTCTAAGATCCTATGAATTGTAATATTCAAGATACCCTGAAGAACACTGAAGAACTTGATTCTATATTCCTACTAATCATGGAGCTCGCTGAATAACCCTTGGCAATCAATGTTTCTTGGTTTAATGTACATGATGAGATTGTTTTGAATCAAAAACAAAAGGAGTGTATCTTTCTCAGATGCACTATCTTGAATACTCTGGAAGCAAAGGAACTATGCAACAATAATAATAAAAAAAATTAAAAAAGAATGTCTCATGACATCTCAGTTAAGGCACTGCCTAATTTGATCCTATTCTATGGCCCCAAGGATGTCTTTGACCTTTGAATGCTAAGCACTAAATTTTGGGATCACTCTACATTGGCAGTTCTCAAGATAAACACCTTTATATTCCAGCTGTAAGAACTGGAATTCGCACAAAACAAGGTGTGAGAATAACTCCCGCCATTTATGTACAGCATAAATTATCACTGGCACAAAGGACAAGTATAAATGGGTCAAAAATTCAAGACATCTGAGGTTTCCAATCCATATCCAGCACAGAAAGCTACAAATGCAGGAATACGTGCGCGCGCACACACACACGCACACAGACCCAGTAAACACTTTTCCATGCCTCTTCCTTATTAATGATCTTTCTCTCATTAATTGAGGGTCTCTGAAACATTGTGGAGGAGGAGATGAAATCAAGGTGGCCTTCACATCAGGGAAAATGCTGAGTTTCCCATGACAAAATGTTAGCAAAATGCTGTGAATGATGAGTCAGTGTTGTACTATGCTTCCTGGCTGTGAAATTAGCAAGTTTAGAAAGGGATGTGGAACCAGATAAACCCAGTACCGTAGACACCACTGGATGGTAACACTTGGTCTTCAAAAAGCAGATGCACAACACCATGGTAGCTTGATAATATGCATTTCAAAGAATATGTTACATGACTCTTTCAGGGGCTGGTAATTTGGAAAGGACCCATAACTCCATGATAATAAAAAGCTGCTGCACGCAGAAGAAAATAAATTCCTTGCACATTTTCAAAAAGTGATAGGAAAAATGCTGTCTTCTCCAAACCCCTGGAAGTCTATTGTCAGTCAATATAGTCCAGGACCTACAACAAGGTGTGACCCACCAGATACTATTGAACTACAACTCTGCACATCCTACACTAATGACCATCTTGTCAAGGGCTGCTGGAAGCTGTGTAATTGGCAAGTGAAGGACACAGCTTTCCTCTGAAGATAGAACTAGGTGAATCAATGTCCTGAACATTTTCAGGCTAAAAACCTGAAAAAATGACTACAGTGAATTACACCATGAAAGTTATCGAGATAATACAGATATCTTCCAACAAGCTCACAATTAAATCAGTTTCAGGGTATCTATGGGCCTTCACTGAGAAAATATAGTTTCCTATTTAATTGTACTGTATGGTGCGCCTGACATTCCAGTTCCATTCTTTCAAGATCTGGCATTACAAGTCCCCATAATGAAAGACAGAATATAAATCAGATAGATAGCTGGATGCATGAATGGATAGAGGGATAGTGATAAGTATGGTCATAGTCTAAAATCTATTCCATTGATTCCTTATTCCTTGCTTTTTTGCACTCTTAATATGTTTGCCTCATTGATATATTTAATCCATTTCAAAGAAGCATGGTTCCCTTACTGCAGGGGTCTTCAAACTTGACAGCTTTAAGACTTGTGGACTTCAACTCCCAGAATTTCTCCTCCAGTCATGTTAGGTCAGGAGTTCTGGGAGTTGAAGTCCACAAGCCTTAAGTTTGCCAAGTTTGAAAACTCCTGCCTGACTGTCATTTTCAATTCCTGTTATTTCCTATTTCTTTTGATATTTCCAGTGCTTATTCTTGTATTAATACGTTTTGATCCCTGGTCTTCACTATCTCATTAAAGGTCAGGATAAGACCGAGACATAAGCAAATATGCAGATACATTCCCCAACCTGTAGCCCACCAGTTATACTGAAGGATCTCTAATCACCATGGCCACAACAACAATAACAACTGTCTGTGAAAGATGGTTATATGAGTTCTGAATCTGTAAATCTGTTCTAAAAACAATACAATAGGCAAGGTGTTATTTCCCCCTATACTCAATTACATGAATAGAATGGAATGGAATGGAATGGAACAGCAGAGCAGAGCAGAGCAGAGCAGAGCAGAGCAGAGCATAGCGTGGCATAGAATTCTTTATTGGCCAAGTGATTGGGCATACAAGGAATTTGTCTTGGTGCAAATGATTTCAGTATACATGTGCCTCTCAACATCACGTGATTGAGCCAGCTGTCTGAGAGCTTCCTCCACACACCATCCCCTGTTGTCCTCTTGGGGCCAGGCACCCCAATGGTGCCTCAGGACCAGCACTCCAGCCACTGCCACCTCCACAGGCCCCTGGACCCTTCACCCCTGAGACCATGGGCATGCCTCAGAGTGACTTTATCTTTGCTTGGAACACTTTACTTGGGTCATTTTGCTTTTACAGATTGTTATTAATAAAGGTTATCTTTGCTTCACACACTTGGTTCAGTTCTTTTAGTAAATAAAGTCTTGGTGGAAACTCTTTAGAAATGGTTTAAGCCTTTGCATGCTTTTGGGATGGGTAAGGATAGCAGTGGGATGGGCAGGGATACCTGTGGGATGGGTAATAGCTGTGGGATGGGTAAGGGTAGTTGTGGGATAGATAAGCCTCCAGTGCAAGCATAGTGGGACTGTATGGTCCACCCTCCCAGATGCCACACCTATGGCCCTTTATTATCATAACAATTTAATCATTCATCAACACATTTCAACATCAACACAACTCTTTATTAAATGCCCTGTTCATTGTAGGGCCACTCAACATTACATGGCACAATCTCATCAGTGTGATGAGACAGGCTCAAGGAAGCATCCATTAAGCATCTACCATCCTGTCTTGCCACTCCCCTGCTCCAGCTGGGGACTTGTTACCAGTGTTTCAGGAGGTTGCGCTGCTTCTTCCCTTCACGTGAAGCTCTGTTTGGGGCCTTGCACATCCTCAGTGTCTATCAGGTTAGTCCTTGCCTCCATTCACCAGGCTCCATGTCCCCATTGCCTTGTTGGCAGTCCACAAGCCTGTTCTGCAACACTGGGAAGCAGGTGGCATGAGATTGTGCAGGATGCAGCAAGCTTCCACGATGTTCCTCATGGTCTCTGGGCGATGCTACATGGTGGTGAGAAGTACCTGGAACCTGTTGGCCAGGATGCCAAAGGCGTTCTCCAGCACCCATCTTGCCCTGGACAGCCTGTAGTTGAAGATCCTCTCTTCACGGGTGAGGCATCTGGAAGTGTAGGGCTTCATGAGGTAGGTTCTGAGGGAGAAGGTGTCATCCCCCATGATGAAGTAGGACACATCTTGTGTGTCGTTGGGCAGGGGGTCTGGATCTGGGAAGCCCATGATGAGGTTTGCGTTCCAGCCCCTCCTTGAGGTCACTGGCATTGTATACCTGGGCATCTAAAGCTGACCCGTTCCCTGAAGCATCAATGTACATGAACTTGTAGTCAGCATCAACCATGGCAAACAGGATGATGCTGAAGAAGCCCTTGTAGTTGTGATAAGTGGACCCTGAGTTGTGCTGGAGCTTTGCAGGCCATGTGCTTCCCATCTATGGCTCCAAGGGTGTGGGGGAAGTTCCACTTCTGATACCACTGCTCTGCAACTTTCTTCCAACCTTCTTCAGTGGAGGGCACTGGAGGAGCTCCTCCAGGGATTCTTCGATGATGGCCTGCACCACTTCTCTGACCACAATGCTGATGGTGTTGTGTGGCACCCTCCAGGCGTACTGCATGTTCCTGTATGAGGAGGCCAGGTGGCACAGAGTCAGTTCCACCTTCAGTCCAGGGTCCAGGCTGGGCCAGAAGTTGGTGTTTGCCTTGGTCAACCTGGGTCTAAGCCGCTCCACAACTTCGTTAAACAAGGCTGTGGCATCCTCATGAAGTGCTGGAATGCACAAGGGTCTTCGTTCCTCAGCTCCACCATCAGCTTGTCATACAGTCCGTACTCGGCTCTTCTCGCGATCCATCTTCGGACCCACACACTTCTTGGACACCTCCTTTTCCTTGCGTAGAACAGTGAAAGAGCCTGTAGAGGGCTTCCCACTGTTGTAGAATGATGGCAGCTACCAAAAGGAGTGTGCAATAATCCATGGTGGAGATGACTGGATGCTGTGGAAGAGCAAGAGCAAGAGCAAGGCTGAAGAGGTCTGCACACCAGGGCTGCTGGACTGAAAATGAGATCCAGGTGATTTCCTCCCCCTTTATAGGAAATATAGGTTTTCCACTAGGTATCCTTCTGCATCCTCTGGACATCCTCCAGACATCCTAAATATCCATGATACGTCCCCTATCTGAAACGTTTTTTCCATTTTAATGCTTTATATGCGAGCTGCATCCATTTACATCCTTTCTATGTCCGTGCTACTAACGCTGCGTGGATGTTCCGCGTCCGTTTCGCTTCCTCCCTCTTTCCATTTTCCGCTGGAGCGGATGCAAGTTGCGTGGATGTGCAGCGGATGCCGAACGAATACAGTGGAATGTAACGGATGTAGAACGTTTGTTCCCCGTATGTGTTGCGGATGTAGAATGGACGCTGCGGAAAGTTCATCCGCTCAAAAAATTTTGTGCACCTCAAAACTTTTTGAGGCCGGGCTATGAAATCTCAGTAGACGGATGCTGGACGGATAGAACGTATGAATCATGCATGCAGTGAGTACAGAACGGATGCATCGTGTTAACCAACGGATGGTAAGCGTTTTTCTCCATTTTACATCCTCTTTCCATCCGTTGGTGCAGTGTGACATGGGCTTCATATTGGTTACAACAGAAGTCCATATGTGTTACCACTATTACCACACTGTCATTCAGAAACAAAAGACAGCATGCTTTGACTTCATCTGGTCCTGCATAACCTGCACAAATTTGATTCATGGACTTCATTTTCTCCTTGAACATATAAAAAACAACACTTCTTTGTGATTTAGGAATGTCTTGTGGTTTAAGAATCCTTTCCTTCCAGTTGAACTCTCATGCATGTTTTTCTAATAATACTTACCTGGATCTGAGCCTTATTCGAGTTGCCACACAATGCAATTGAGTCCAATGATTTTAAAATCCACTGAACAATTCAGCTGTTTTGCCAACTGCAGGGACCACCTGACTTAAATCTGTTCTCGTGTTCTTTTACATTTAACTGCCCACTTTGATAATGAGGTGTGATATCCAATTACAAAAAAGCTTCATATTAACATAGCTTCTTTCTAAACAAAAGTACTGTTATCATCTAATTCTCTTAATGTAGCACTAGAAATTGGCCATTGTTGCCAAGTTTTAATGATGGAGGGGAAAGTTCAGAGATGGTGCTGAGAGATACAATGCATCACATACCTATTGGCCTGCTCAACCTGGGCAAATTGGTTAAAAGGGATAGTCTAAGAATTGTTCAGTCATCAAGAGAACCAACTCTGCTGAAGAAGAGTTCTTAGGCCTGTCCTTGCAAAATAGAAAAAATGCCTAAGTAAATGATCCCTTTTGTTTTAAATTTTCTTGGAATGTTTCCACGTTGACCCTTAAAAAGGAGGGGGGGGTTGCTACCATATTGTTTCTACAAAGCATCTCCTAGCACATATTAAGTATTCATTTATAATGTGGAAATAATGGCAAATGAATATCTTCTTAGTATGCCTTGTAGAGAGAAATGAAAAAATCTTGATGAACACCCAACTGTAGCTTGATAACATCGGAGCGTGTAACATACTTTGGAAGACTGTATGGAAAATATTAAGTTAGATGGTGGGGAGGTATCTAGAAGATCTGGTATCACAACATCTCCCACATATCTTTGCATACTCCAACATCTTTTCTGAATACAATTGCTAAAATTGGTGTTGCAGTTTCCCAATATTTTGAGATAAAAACCCATAAAAATAATGCTATATTCCTATCCAATGATGTCCTTAGGTTTCTAGAAATGTTAAATATAGCCCAATTTATCAATAATTCTGATATATATATGTTTTGATTCTGCATACAGAGGAAAAAATTTCTTATATTTGTAAAATCAAGTTGGAAGCTGCTGCAATTTTGAGATCATGACTCTCTTACCCCACAGGCTCTGGAATTTAGTCCAGTGGTTTAAGTACCAGGCTAGAAATCAAGATATTCTGAGTTCTAATCCCACTTTAGGCATGAAAGTCAGTTGGATGACTCATTAGTTACTCACTCTTAGCCCAACTCACCTCACAGGGTTGTTATTGTGGGAAAAATAGGAAAGCATTTTCATCATCTTGGGTTACTTGGTTTAGTGATAAAAATAAAAACAGTGAGATAAAAAAAAAACCTGATTAAGAAACTAAAGTCATGTAAACTAGGATTACTTTTTTAGTAATTTATGCAAGCTTCCTTTCTCTGTCTCTTGCAGAGAAAAAATGAACTCTTGTCTGGAATGCTTACTCTAGTTACAAATCTGATCTGAACCCATATTTCTTTTATATGACCATTGTCCCAGTTATGGTTCTTTGGCCTGTTTTCAAAATTATTTTCTCTGTCCATTAAATCTGCCCAAATTTAAAAGGAATTTCCAAACCAAACTTTTATCATTATAAAATTTCTAAAAAATCTTAATGATAGTTTTCTGTTTTCATATATTCTTGTTTCGACCTTGCTTTAAAGTATAATTTCTGCAGAAACCTAGTCTTTTTTTTAGCTGAACTCTGTTATGAGGACAATTGCTGAAAATTGGGTTATATATATCAAACAAGGAAATAAATGAGCAAACATTGTTCATGGCCCTACATCATCTCTTTTGTAATACAGAATTTCCCACAAGCAAAACTGAGTAGCTGCTGATATTTTATTGTTTTATTACAATATTTCCTAATCCTCAATGAAATGGGAGGAGCAGGTTAAAAGTCTTTATGAACTGCATTTTTATTATCCATAAATGAGGATTTTGTGCTAAAATTAGAGCAGATTGGGAAGAACTAGTTAAAGTAATCAAAGAGCCACTAACATATTTAATTTCCCTAGACCCTTGAATGATTCTATTAGGGTAGTTAAAAGGCAAAGTGAAAAGACAGGGCATAAAATTAATTTCAAATCTACTGGCAGTAGCTTAAATTCATACCACTCATGTGGGAAAGATCATAATTGTTATCAATTGATAAATAGCTTGGAATGATAATACTAACATGCATTGTCATGGCTCATGAAGTTGGAAAATGAATAATTTCTAGAGAAGTGATCATGTTTTGAGTTTAGAACCATTAAGCATAAACAAAATATAAATTTCAATATTATTAGGACAAGATGATAGTTAATTTGGAATGACAAACATTTTCATAGTTTGCTTATGAATATCCAGATGATGTTTCCAAGATTCAATAGTTTTCATGTGTTTGGAGCTACAATTTGGAGCTACCGGTTGTTAAATTTCCCACCCCTCATTATCAAAGTGGAACCTGGGTGCTACACTGTGCTGCAATGGAGAAATGGACAACATAGTGGCTAGCGCAAGCGAAGTAGGAGATTGTTTTCCCTCTTTCTTCTCCCTGCTCCTCCTCTTTCCCTTGTGCCAGCCGCTCCATTGCCTGTTTCTTCATTGCAGCACAACACCCAGGATCTACTTTGATAGCAAGGGTGTGTGATAATTTAACAACCGGTTCATCCAGGGTCAGGTTAGCTGTCGCAGGAAGTTCATCCCACATGTGCAGCGGAGCTAGAGGATGGGGATGGGCCATGCCTCTCATGGCAGCCAACCTGACTCTGGGTGAACCAGTTGTTAAATTATTTGAATCCCACCACTGCCTTCAGCATATAGTCATGCTGGCCACATGACTACAGAAGCTTCTTCAACAATATTGGTTCCCTCAGTTGAGAAATGAAGGTGGACACTGGCCCCTAGAGGTAGAGATGTCTGGACAGGAGGAATCTTCACATTTATTACAAGTCTGGGGAGGTGACTGCTTCAAGCCAAGTTGGGCCAAGCCCAAAATACTAAACAGGATTACACTGTTTTAAACCTGAACTGGATAGTACCCAGGGGTTCAGAATAGACTGAAGTCAAGCTAACATCCTGGGAGAAGATATAGTGAATTATTTCCAGCAAAAGTACATGGAAAGTACATGAAATCACAAGGAGCCAAGGTTGACTCAAGAGATTTTATATTTATGTACAGCAATGTACCATTTCCTGGTGCATGCTCCCACCCAGTCACCTGAGGTAATAAATAATAATAATCTTATTTGATTCCTACACTTCATAATACTGAAAAAACCAGAGATATTATATAGTTTTACTTATATGTAATAACCAACCTTTATCCTCCAGGCTATTAACCACCAAACTCAGTTTATTCTGCTCTTCTTGTAAAGACAGACATTTCCAAAGAAAGCAGTGAACTGTAGATACCTATCATTTCCACTTTCTAAGAATAACTCTCTTTATGAGGCCAGAGACATTCTTGAAAATAAAAGCTGACAATAGCTTCCTGCTCGGAAAATTGAAACTTTTTTTAAACAAGTGTTTGTGTGGTGCTTTGTGATATCAAGAGAAATAGGGGTCATTAGGAATATAGATGCCCATGGCTTTATTGTTGGACTCAAGCTAATAGCTAGAAGAAAGGGATTGATCAAGGTTGGATAAAAGACCTCAACTCAAAAGCATTATCATCATCATCAACAACAACAACAACAACAACAAAAAATCATGGTTGAAAAGCAAAACCAGACAAGAATGATTGCATGAATGAAGTTAATAGCCCTAAAAGTAACACAGTTTTGGACTATGATGACCCTTAGCTTTATCTGATTTTTTTGAATTGAGAACTGTAGTAGGGTAAACATTTAGTACTTGAACTACCAGAGAAGTTAAAAGGGCTGTTGTTGCAATCAGAACTTCTACAAGATGAAGAGCAAACAAGAAGTGAGTCCTTGGAAAATCCAAAGGGATCCTGGGAGATCTAAGGCAGGGATGTCAAATTCAAGGTCCGGGGACTGGATCTGGCCCACAGGGTGCTTAGGTCTGGCATGTGGGACCATCTGGTGCGCAGTGTCTCCACCAGCAAAAATAAAGCTCAAGAGACTGCTTTCTTTGGCAGAGTGTTCGGGCCACCACAGACGCCCCTAACACGAGTGACATTGAGCTGGCCACATCCACCCTGGCCACGCCCACTCCAGCCCCCTGAGATCAAACACAATCTTGATGCGGCCGACAATGAAATCGAGTTTGACATCCCTGATATAAGGAAAAGAGAATTCAGCAAATGAACGCACTATCTAGGAGTGTCTCTGAGTAAAGAATTAGTCTCCCTTGATCTTGGCATCCATGTTCTCAGCCACAGCAACATGTCAAATGTCATGACCACAGCCAATACAAAGAACTTCCCAGGGACAATGCCAGGTTGTGGAGCAGATTGAAGAGAAGCAATCCCAAAGGATGCTCTTGGCAGGAATGTTCTCAAGTAAAACAACCCCTTCCCTTACCAACAGGTCTGCTGTTCCAGAGTGGGAGCCTGACCAGATTGCCAAATTGCCTCATTTTGCTTCCTTTCATGGGATTCATAGACTGCCTGAGCTGGCCAACAAACACACTGTTTCTCAACCTTGGCAACTTTAAGATGTATGGCTGGGGAATTATGGGAGTTGAAGTCCACATATTTTAAAGCTGCCAAAGCATGACCTAGCAAGTTGGGGAAGACAGTATTGGCAGCCTGAAAGTAAATCTTTCCATGCTCCAACATTTTAAAATCTCAAAAGGAAAATACTTTGCTTTTGCGTTTGCAGCATGCTTGCCCTCTGGCACAGTTATCTACAAACATTTAACCTTCCAGAATTACTAGGAACAGCAGAGATTAGTTTGTTCTCTAACAATCAGCAAAAATCTTAAATTTGCTGACAAGACAAAATTGCCTAGGTAGGATTGTGGGTGGCTGAAGAGGGTAACAGAGCCATTTTCTGAAACTCACTAGGGCTACACTCACAGCAGTATGAATTAGAAATATGAAGTAAGCAGCTAAAGATATAGAAGGTGCTGCTCCATTTGAAGCTACACAAATATTAAATATTTCATTAATTGCACTTTGAGAGTCTACTCAATGAAGTGGTTAAGGCATCAAATTAGAAACTAGGGGATTATGAGTTCTAATTTTTTTCTAGGTACAAAACCAAATGGGTGACCTTGGGCCAATCACTCTTTCTCAGTTCTAAACAATGTCAAAGCACTTCCCAAAATCTTGTCATGAAAGCCAGAGGGACTTGTCTAGCAGTCAGTAGGAATCAAAAACTGATTCAGTCACCAAAAAACTGGAAATTTAAATATTTCACTATCTACAGGTTGTGTTCACTTAACAACTGGTTGCTTACTTATGACCTAATTTAGATATTCTGACAACCTTACACACCCTTCTGGTCACGTGATCATATTTTTGATCCTTGGCAACTGGCGTGCTTTTACAGCCATTTACTGCATCCCAATTTTTTATATTTTTTTTGCCAGTTTCTAGTGTTTATTTCTAGTTTCCAACAATACCTCCTATTGGATAAAATTGGTTTACTTAACAACCGCCCAAAAAAAGGTTGTAAAATGGAATGTCATGAGGTAACCCACTTAATGACTGCAACAACTTATGAGTATAAACTACAGTCATAAGCTGAGGACTATCTGTAGACAGACAGAGACAATAAAAATACACGTGAATGCAGTGGAAGGTACAAGGTGAATTTGGGAATCCAGTCAGTTGCCTGTGAAGCTCTGGGCAAACTGTTTGCAACATTCTTATTTTTTTAACATGCGTTTAACTGTACAGGGCAGTTCTCTTTAGGTTTAAAACTAGCATAACCAACCACTCCTGTCAGGGCACATGACATCTTAAATCAGCCCATGCTGTTCCAGAACACCAGGAAGAAAAATCCCTCAGTCCCTCAGCAATAAAAATTCTGTTTTTACAAGATGTAAAAATACATCTTTAACAGCTAACACTATGCTTCCCTCTTCAGGACACCCTAAATCTGCACCCTAAAGCTGTGAATTTATTCTTAGTTTAAAATAGAGTAGGCATGGCTCTTGTATAAATAATTATGTTGAAAAGGAGGAATCCTGATGGATCAGATTCCTGGCTTGTCTAATGCAGTAGTCTCCTTCTCACTGGCCAATCAACTGTGCAAGGAAGCCCAACTGGTTTCTCAGCAGATGGTTGTCAGACACAGGAGGGGAAGGCAGATTACTTAGATGGGTAGCTTGCATTTTCTTCAGGAACTGTGGAGTTACTCCTTCCATTTTTCCCCACAACAACCTTGGAAGACCAGCTTCTATTCTGGCATCTTAGCTACTATAGCAAAGTTGTTTCAGATACCTCTGCATTCTCACAAATAGAAAAATGAAAGATATCCCTGTTCCACTGTTGTCCCCTTTTAACTAGAGGGGTTTTTCTTTTCCAATCAACAGCAGTTGCTCTGATATAAAAATAGCAAAAATGTGTGTGATTGCACAACAATATTGGAGCTACTTGTGTCAGATTATGACTTGGGACAGGTTATTTGATGGGCTGTCTCCCCTCAATTACAGCTTCCCAGCCAACAGAGAAAAAAGGTAGGTCAAGTGACAGGTCCCAAATAGCAAGGAAATACATCTGGTTGGAACCAGAAAAGGGACTTCTCTGTGGTGGCACCTTCCCTCTGAATGCCTCCAGAGATAAGTTTGGCCCACCCACCTTGTTGTTTCTCAAGGCCTTGAAGACATGGTTTTGTCAATGGGCTTGGGGATCTCTTTCAGAGCCAATCAAGTGGCTTGTCTGATTCTGTTGTCACCATCACAGGTATTTGGGAGAGGAATTAAATTTTGGGTGTGGGTGATTTGGGCAGTTATATACATTAGATAGATAGATAGATAGATAGATAGATAGATAGATAGATAGATAGATAGATAGATAGATAGATAATATGTTTGTTGTTGTTAGTTGTGAAGTTGTGTCTGACCCATTGCGACCCCATGGACAATGTTCCTCCAGGCCTTCCTGTCCTCTACCATCTTCTGGAACCCATTTAAGCTCACGTCGACTGCTTCAGTGACTCCATCCAGCCACCTCATTCTCTATCATCCCCTTCTTCTATTGCCCTCAATCTTTCCCAACATTAGGCTCTTCTCCAGTGAGTCCTTCCTTCTCATTCTTCCTTCTCATTATTTACATGTATGTATGTAAATAATACATACATACATACTACACACATACTACATACTACATCAGCCATTTAATTTGCATGAATTTTCCCATTTTATATGCTTTTATATGGGAAAATGGGAAATTCAACTCAACTATAGCTATTAATTTCAAGAATTAGTGGACCAGCCCTTCATGAATTTATTTACTTTCTTTTTGGAAGCCATAGAAAATTTTGGCCATTACCACATCTTGTGGTAAGAAATCCCATAAGGGAATTATGCACTGTATGCAGCAATGCTCTCTTTGGTCCTTTCTCAGTCTTCCAATCAGTTCCATTGGATCCCCTGGTCTTTGTGGTTTCAGAGTTAGAGAAATGCCTGTCTACTGTTGTCATGCCACGTAAGGATTTTATATGTCTTGATCTACTCTTGATCTTGTAGCATTAGAACTATACACTATGAGTTTTATGAATTTACACGAAGCTGTGGTATCATCATTCAGATAAAAATAATAGGCTCTTGCTCCTTATTTACCCATCACCAGTGATAAAATCTCCTATCCAAAATGTTTTTGCCAATGGCAGATAAATTTGCTCAGGCAGGTTCTGGAAATTTATTAACTCACAGCTCAGTTACATGAATATTGCAGCAAAATAAATTGATATATTTGATGTGATTACAGCATTCCTACTCTACATATATTCATAGTGGAAGCTCAGAATAAGCCGGCAAAATTCACTAGAAGACAAAATCTTTCTATTGCACAAAAATGATACTTCTTAGGGATTATCAGGTCTATATCTCAGATCTAGGTATAATCATCAGTACTTTCCCATAATTCATGGTTAGGAAGGATATGGCAAGTACAATAATTGTCTCCAATGACATAAATGATCAAACAATATTGTTTAGACTCTATGACCAACTTTTTATAAGAAAATGATTCAAGTTTATGCTCCAATTATTGTTGCATAGGGTAGTTGATGACTTCTCTGGTCCAGTTCAATTCAAAATCAACAGAACATGCAAGCAAAAGGTGCTGCCTGTGACTGGAGATGGAAGATCAAATTTGAAAACATAAAAGATAATTTACAATTGGATGGTTTATGAAAACAAAATAGAATAGGAGATGGATTTATCCATTACTGCCATTCCAGTGGTTCCTTCATAATTAACACTATCTTAAACAACAATGCCTCTATACATCGACATCACCAGAAGGAGAATATAGTATTCAATAGACTATACCATTGCTAAAAGGAGATAAAGTTTATATCTCCAAAGACATGGTCAGGTTCTCTCTGTGAAACAAAACATGAATTGCTCAAGTGCAAGCTCTAAGTTATGCTAAAGAAGAAGAGAGGCAACCAGTTTCCATAATAAAATCTTGAACGTATAGCCACCATTTTCAAGGGGTATATCAAGAATAATTTTTAAGTCTTGAACTTCACTAATAAAGAACCAGAGGAGTTATAGATAGGAGAAAACTTTAAAAAGTAGCTAAGAATGAATGTGAAAAGAGATTGCTAAAAATGAAGAAAAGGAAGAAAGCAAACTGAATGTCAGAGCAAACCATGGAAATTGTCAAGAAAAGAAGAGATGCCACAGCCAAAGAACGCAAAAATCTCAGCAAGGAACTTAACAGTTAGAAAAGATAAGAAGCAGTATTACAGCAACTTCTGTAAAGACACCGAGGATGGAAACAAACATGAAGAAGCATGGAAAGTCTTTCAAAAGATCTCTGAATTGAGAAGGCAGTTCCAGCTTCGAATTGGTATGCTAATAGATGCCAATGAACAGATAATAAACCAATTCAAAGGAGATGAAAGGCTGATAGAACAAATATACTGAAACTCTATGTAGTACACATGTCAACATCCAAGATATGTTAGAAGATATTCCTTACTTTAAAAATCTTTAATACTAGAAGATGAAGTTAGATCAGCACTCCAGTCATCGCCAAATTGAAAACCTACAGGAACTGATAAAATACCCAGGAAAATAAGGCACACCACAAAAGAAAAATCAGTTGTTGTAACTGAGCTATGCCAAAAAATCTAAATGACACAATGGGGAACTGATTGGAAAAGGTCAAACTACATTCTAAAATATTACTCTGTTAAGGAGACTTAATATAATAATATAAGGAGACTGCAAATAATAATATTCTTAATTTCATATGCTAGCAAAATAATCTAATACAGATTAGAACTCTTCATGGAAAAAGAGATGCCAGGTGTGAGTATTCATTGATTATGGAAAATCCTTTGAATAGGACAATCATGTCAAACTGTGGAGAGTGCTCAAAAAAATGGAAATCCCAGAATATTCCATTGTCCTCACATGAAATTTCTTCTTATTTATTGAACCAATATGCAAAATACATATTAAGGGAAGCTGATTTGGAAGAAGATGAGCCTGGTTTTAAAACTAGAGGAAAAAGCTCCACTAGACTGATGGCACTAGCCTGATAATCAAAAATGCAAAGGATCCACAAACCCAAGTACTAAAAATCAATGCAAAAGAAAATTGATTAAAGTTAAATGTAAAGAAAAAGAAATTAATGATAAGAAGTAGAACAGCCAGCCTTAGAAATGAGAACAAAGAAATCAAAGTGGTGGAGAGCTTATGCCTTTTAGGACCAGCATTAAGCATAAAGCAACAAACAGTCAAGAAACACACCACAAACTAGAATTCTATAGGATAACCATAAAGGCCTTGAAAAAGATATTCAAATGCTGTTATGTTTCTATGTCTAGCTATGAAAAAGATAGCAAAGTAATTTCCACAGCAACCTCCCTGTGGCCATCATGCTATTAACACAGTCTTTGATCTTGTTTCATTGCTCTTTGAGTGACACAGAGTTCTTTGTGGAGCAGAAACTGTAAGCCAGGAATTCTCAGCTTGCACACAGCAAAAATTAATTCAGATGCTGTTTGTTCTAGGTTGCCCAAATGAATGCAAGTCTGTACAAAGCCAGAACCAAATGAGCTTCTTCTCCCATTCCTTGCAGTGAATTTATTTACGTTTGATTTCAAATTTCTGGTTGACCTCATGTGCGCCAGACAGGAGGGTTAAAGGGCTGGATATGGCCTAGGGGCCATAAAATGCCAAGTCTGATCTATGTGGTCACTAGGAGTCATAAATGACTTGATGACACATAATCAATTTTCCCACTTTTTTAATGTCTAAGAGACAAAATTTGGGGTTTTTAAGTGAGCAGAGAATTAATTCCACATATCAAATCATTAGGAAAATGACTATTCCAAAAGCTGTGTAAATGCAAGTGCCCCAATTTATAATTTTCTCCTACCCCAAAATTCAGTCAGAATTAGTATGTAGCATTAAATGAATCAGGAAGGAGGACCCTGAGTCCAGACCATTGTGTTTTCTAACTTATACTAAATGTCAAGATTCTTGGAAGAAAATCAAGGTAATAAAGCTGGTAAAACATATTTTTAATAACGTTTCTGATTCTTAGTGAAGTTATTCATCAGAAATGCAAGACATATTTTTACTGATATAAACACTATGAGGAAGAAGAAGAAGAAGAAGAAGAAGAAGAAGAAGAAGAAGAAGAAGAAGAAGAAGAAGAAGAAGAAGAAGAAGAGCATAATAATAGCACCCTTGATTGGTCAAGTGATTTCTTTATTCATTTGACTTGATTTATGGCTTGTCTTTTGTTGCTAAACTTCTCCCTAGTGGCATACAAAAACAAAATAAATAAATAAAAACAATAAGGAATCATAAAATCAATCACAAACAATAGATAAAGCTGCAAGAGAAAAAAAGAACAGCAATTAGTCACTTCTGACATAGAAGATGTAAAAACCTGGGAAATTAAAACTGTCTTTGTCTAGCTATGAAAATGATATCAAAGTAATTTCCACAGCAAACCTCTCTGAGGCTATCATGTCATTAACACAATCTATGGATTTGTCTTGGCGCCCTTTGAGTTACACAGAGTTCTTTGTTGAGCAGAAACAGTAAGCCAGAAATTCTCAGCTTTCACAGGGCAAAAGTGAGTTACAGATGCTATTTGTTTTAGGTCGCCCAAATGTATCCAAGTCTGCACACACACACACATACACATACAAACACATACACACACACACATACATCCCTATTTTGAATCCATAAACTGCCCAGATTCAGAGCTGGTTATGGATTGCTCTATTAAACAGAGAACACACATTTTCCCCTTTGTGCCTCTAGTCTTCTGAGACCAGATCAACAGGGAGACTCTTATTTTAATCCAGTTTTACTTATTTTTTTATTAAAAAAATACCATTGAGATCTAGTTAAGGAGGATGCATAAATGCACAATTGTGCCTACCATCCCTTTCCTATTGTCTCCATTTATTCGTACCTATTTCCTGTTTTCTTACTCATGTTTATATTTATAATCTTGTAAGCGATTGACAAATCAAATAAAAATATTTAGTGATGAAAGGTCCCTGTAGCAAGAAGAATTATGATGGTGAGATTTGGCAAGAGACCCAACGGAGCATTTGAAATAATATGTCAATGAACCAAATGCAATTTAAGAAATACACTTCTTACGGGCATTTGCAGTACTCTAGACAAGCTTTCAAATGGGTTGGACTTTGACTCCCATAATTCCTTACAAGCATAGCCTTACAACCTGGATATAGCATGGTTCCTTAAATGTATCGATTCTGCAACACCCTAAAATGATGAATGAATCTGTGCAGCTCCCCATGGGTTGGGCTAGAAATAAATACACCATTTACTTTAATAATTAAATTGCAATATTTATATCATGTAAAACAATGGCCAGTGTTTTCAAAAAAAAAATTGATACAAATTCCAAACTTCAATAACGCAAAGACTTCGACAGAAATTTCAAGGGTTTATTGCTATTTGGCTATGTGAGGAGAGATACCAGAGGGAAATGTTTCCTATAAAAGCCAAACCAAGCCAATTCAATCCATTGATCTCAACCATCAGCAGTTAAAGGCAAGGTCACATTGGCCGACGGATGCAAAACATATGTAAAAAGGACACAGCGGACGGGCAAAATTCCATCCGTGGCTCCATCCATTGTTATCCGCTCTCAAAAGTGCCCCAAATTTGCATAAAGAGAACGGACACAACGGAAAGGAACGGACGTTGGGAGGACGTAGCGAGGATGTTAAGCAGAATGCTCAACAGAAGTCTAGCGGATGGAAGCGGATGGAAGCGGATGACACATCCGCAGGGCTTCCGTGGATAACAGCGAAGCTGACACGCAGCGGAAGGAGTGGATGCATAGCGGATGCCGAATGGATGACGCGGATGCATCACGGACGACCTGAGCAGATGCATCATGGACGCCTAGCGGATGCCTAGCGGATGCAAAGCGTTCACTGCACATGCGGGGAGATGCATTGCGTCAGCCACACGGATATAAAGGGAAGCCAGCTCGCAAGCAGGTCACCATTCAGAGGAAAGACCTGCTGCCAGACACATCTTCAGCCAACAACCATGGGGAAGAAAAGGAAGCCTGTCCTACTCCTGCCAGTCCTGGCAAGAAGGAAGGACCAACATCCCACCCCCTGGCGCTGACTCTGCTTCTGCTGGGCTTCTGCTGCTGGGGCTTCTGCTGGTCTGATGCTTCTGCTGGTGCTGACTCTGCTGTGTCTGCTGCTGGTCCTGCTGTTGCTGCTGCTGCTCGTGCTACTGCTGGTGCTCTGCTGCTGCTGCTCCTGCTGTGCTGCACTCTGCTGGTGCTGTGCTTCTGCTGGTGCTGCTCCTGGTGCTGGTGCTCCTGCTGGTGCTGACTCTGCTGTGCTGCTGCTGGTGCTGCTGCTGCTGCTCGTGCTACTGCTGGTGCTGCTGGCTATTGCTGGTGGTGGTGGTTGGTGGTGTGGTAGACCAGCCCCTAGGCCCTCAAAGCCCTGCTGATGAGGGCCCAGAAGGCCTGCCAGGGAGGAAGAGGCAATCGCGAAAAGGGGTGAGAAACATTACTCCATTGCAGAGGAATATGAGGAGGAGGTGCTCAAATGGCTGAAGGAGAACGAAGTACCTGAGGAGAGGACAAAAAAGCTCTATCGAGACACCAATGGAAGCAGGCAGCTTGAGGAGAGAGAAGGTGGAGAGCCTGAACTACACTTCTTGATGTCCTCCTGGGGTGGTGGGAGCACATGCACACCTGGTACGGGAAGCTGCACCTGAAGAGTCTGGCCAGGTCGTGTCAAGCTGACGGACTGGAGAACCTACGTGATGGCCAAGTGCAGCTTCTTGGAGGGTTCTTCTCTTCTCCACCGAGGAGCAGCCCCTCTGTCAACCCTCTCTCTCAGGCATCCCACAGAGAGCCAGTCCTCTTCTGGCCAAGAGTCAGCTCCTGTGTCCAGGCAAGTATCTTGTGGAGCGCCCCATGACGGAGACCCCCCGACAGCTGCACACCCCATGCGGAGCACATGGAGGATCCCCTGATGCAGATGGAGCAAGAGGAGGAGGCGGCCACCAGAGACCAACCCACCCCACCCCCAGATCCACCTCCACAGAAAGCAGGCAGAGAGGCAGACTGGAGGGACAGGAGCCACACTGTCCTCTTGGAGATCAGGACACCATCAAGAGCAGCATAGATCTCCTCTCCCAGCTGGTACACTTCGAGATTCCATCCTCTAACAGAAAGCCCTTCCTCACCATAGTGAACCAGACCCTCATGGAAATGCCTGAAATCCCAGTACAGGTGATCAAGGAGAAGATCACAGGTCTTCTGCACCACCCTCCAGGCCAGCTGAACCTGCTCCCACCCAGTTCAGGTCTGCTCCTCCACCACAGGCGATGTCACAGCCCTTCCAAGGCTTTCAACAGCCCCTCACCTACCAAGCTACGGCTACCAGGAGTTCCAGCAGCACAGGCATCCCTTCCCAGTGCAGGTACAGGTTCCTCGCCAGCCACAGATGCTACCGATGCCACATATGCCACCAACGCCACAGATGCCACCGACACCTTACCTCACTCAGCTGAAGACCAGACAGCCCCACTACACTCCTCCTTCCTCACCCCACAGCCAAGCCCGGCCTCAGAATATCTGTCATCGGTGTTGGGACTGACACTCCATTTCCTGGAGGAAGGGCCTCTCAACATCACGGGACTGAGCCAGCTCTCTGAGAGCTTCCTGCAACACACCATCTCCTGTTGTTCTCTCGGGGCCAGGCACCCCAATGACGCCTCAGACCAGCACTCCAGCCACTGCCACCTCCACAGCTCCTGGACCCTTCACCCCGAGACCATGGGCATGTCTCAGAGTGACTGAGAACATTGCCAGAGACTGGGTGTGTTACATGTTGACTTTATCTTTGCTTGGGACACTTTCTTGGTTCATTTTGCTTTTTTATAAAGTCCTACAGTTTGTTACTAATAAAGGTTATCTCTTGTCTTCACGCACTTGGTTCAGTTCTTTTACTAAATAAGTCTTGGTTTAACCATTTTAGAAATGGTTTATGCCTTTGCATGCTTGTGGGATGGTAAGGATAGCTGTGGATGGATAAGGATAGCTGTGGATGGATAGCTGTGGGATGGGTAAGGATAGCAGTGGATGGATAGCTGTGGGATGGGTAAGGATAGTAGTGGGATGGCAGGGATACCTGTGGGATGGTAATAGCTGTGGGATGGGTAATAGCTGTGGGATAGATAAGCCTCCAGTGCAAACATAGTGGACTGTATGGTCCACCCTCCCAGTTGCCACACCTATTGCCCTTTATTATCAATAACATTTAATCATTCATCAACACTTTCAACATAAACACAATTCTTTATTAAATGCCCTGTTCATTGCAGGGCCACTCAACATACATGGCACAATCTCATCAGTGTGATGAGACAGGCTCATGAAGCATCCATGAAGCATCTACCATCCTGTCTTGCCACTCCACTGCTCCAGCTGGGAGTTGCACCAGTGTTTCAGGAGGTTGCGCTGCTTCTTCCCTTCACAGGAAGCTCTGTTGGGCCTGGCACATCCACAGTGTCTATCAGGTTTAGTCCTTGCCTCCATTCACCAGGCTCCATGTCCCCATTGCCTTGTTGGCGGTCCACAAGCCTGTTCTGCAAAACTGGGTAACTGGTGCGCATGAGATTGTGCAGGATGCAATCAGCTTCCACGATGTTCCTCACGGTCTTTGGGCATGCTGCATGGTGGTGAGAAGTACCTGGAACCTGTTGGCCAGGATGCCAAACGCGTTCTCCACTACCCGCCTTGCCCTGGACAGCCTGTAGTTGAAGATCCTCTCTTCACGGGTGAGGCATCTGGAAGTGTAGGCTTCATGAGGTAGGTTCTGAGGAGAAGGCATCATCCCCCACGATGAAGTAAGGCACTATCTTTGTGTCGTTGGGCAGGGGCTGGATCTGGGAAGCCCATGATGAGGTTGCGTTCCAGCCCCTCCTTGAGGTCACTGGCATTGTATATATGGGCTTCTGAAGCTGACCCATTGCCTGAAGCATCGATGTACATGAACTTGTAGGTCAGCATCAACCATGCAAAGAGGATGATGCTGAAGAAGCCCTTGTAGTTGTGATAATTGGACCTGAGTTGGCTGGAGCTTTGCAGGCCAATGCTTCCATCTATAGCTCCACGGTGGGGGAAGTTCCCCTTCTGATACCACTGTCCTGCAACTTTTCTTCAGCCTTCTTCAGTGGAGGGGCACTGGAGGAGCTGCCTCCAGGGATCTTCGATAATGGCCTGCACCACTATCTCTGGCCACAATGCTGATGGTGTGTTTGGCACCCTCCAGGCGTACTGCATGTCCTGTACGTGGTCCCGGAGGCCAGGATGGCGCAGAGTCAGTGCCACCTAGAGCCAGGGTCCAGGCTGGGCAGGAAGCTGGGTGTTTGCCTTGCTCAACCTGGGTCTCAGCCACTCCACAACTTCGTCAAACATGGCTGGTGTATCCTCATGAAGTTCTGGAATGCAGGAGTAGTCTTCATTCCTCAGCTCCACCATCAGCTTGTCATACAGTCTGTACTCGCTCTTCTCGTGATCCATCTTTGCGCCACACCCTTCTGGACGCCTCCTTTTTCGCTTGCTGTAGAACAGGTGAAAGAGCCTGAAGAGGGCTTGGTGAGTGGTGTAGAATAATGGCGGGCTACCAAAAAGGAGTGTGCGACGATCCATGGTGGATATGACTGGATGCTGTGGAAGAGCAAGAGCAAGAGCAAGAATGAAGGCTGAAGAGAGGTATGCACAGCAGGGCTGTTGGACTGAAAGTGGAGATCCAGGTGATTTCCCTCCCCCTTTTTATTGGAAATATCGGTTTTTCCGCTAGGTGTCCTTCTGCATCCTCTAGGACATCCTCCAGACATCTAAAATCTTGAGATACGTCCCTATACAAATGTTTTTTTCCATTTTTAATGCTTATATGTGAGCTCACCTGCTTTTATCCTTTCTATGTCCATGCTACTAACGCTGCACGGTGTTCTGTGTCTGTTTCGCTTCCTCCCTCTTTCCGTTTTCACTGGAGTGGATGTGAGTTGCCGCGGCAATGCGCAATCAGCGTGCGCAGCGGATACAGCGGACGTGTAACGGATGACAACGGACATAGAACGTTTGTTCCCCGTATGTGTAGCAATGTAGAGATGGACGCGGGCGGAAAGTTCATCCGCTCAAAAAGTTTGTGACCTCAAAACTTTTTGAGCAGATGAATCTCAGTAGACGGATGCTGGACGGATAGACGTATGAATCACGCACGCAGTGAGTACAGATATGGATGCATCGCGTTAACCAACGGATGGCAAGCATTTTTCTCCATTTTACATCCTCTTTGCATCTGTTGGTGCAGTGTGACATGGGCTTAAGATCAATGTATTGCTAATAATAATTGTCTATTCATAAAGGAGGATATTTGTAGTTCAGGGTTGACATGAGAGGTTCTTGGTGGTCTCTGAGCTTGCTTTTTTTCTTACAGATGTTTCATTACCCAAACTAAGTAACACCATCACTGTTACTGCTAGTAACTACCATTGATGATGTTAGCTGGTTTGGATAATGAAATATCTGCAAGAAAACAAGCAAGCTCGGAGACCACTAAGGACACCTCAATAATTGTGTATGGTCATTGAATACCATTTTGCAGAAATCAGATTTTTTTCAATTCAATTACATCAAAAACCCTATCTACATTATACATTACACTTTGATCAAAACAGATTTAAAGAATTTTAGCAGAAATTTAGACATAATGGTAAATTTAAAATAATTCATTTCAATGCTTATAAAATGAATAGACAAGCAAGGGAAAAAGATATTCATTTCAAAAAATTGTTTTCTAACATAAATAACTATTGAGATCAATGTTGCTCAAACTTGGCAACTTTAAGACATGTGGAATTCCCAGAATTCCCCAACCAACATGCAATAATATCTGTGCTCTGGCAATAAAACAGATAGAAAATCAATTCATAAGCTTTGTAATACTCAACTGAACTCAACTAAATACTGAATACTCAATAATGCTCAATAATATTCAATGATACTCAGTAATACTCAACTGAAAGGAGAAGCTGAAAGAGAATTGACAAAATCTTCAGGAAGCTTTGCCATTGTAGCTCCACCCTTTTCAAAGGGACTCTGTTTGCAAGATTGTAACTGCCATCTTGCAAAATTCCATATGCACACACTGCAGATGTTTTTGATGTCTAAAGCACTTTTTTTTAAAAAAAAGTTGCAATTAACCCCCTAAGTTCTTTGAAATCCCTGATTGCGACCACAGCTTGAAAAGCCTGGAAATATGGTGATAAAATTCAACACCAACATGTTTGGAGTATTGAAAGGGGAACCCCTAACCTAGAGTAGTCTGGAAGATTTATTTGTGGATCACAAAACACCAGGCTAGGTTTAAAGATTGAGCTAAACAATGGTTGTCTGAATAGTGTAGTCAATCAGCTAAAATTGTTACAATTGCATAACATGTTCAGTTATAAAATGATTATGCATAAAAAACATCTTAAATAGCAGAGATTACATTCCTTATATAATAAGAAAAAACCCTTCTCAAACCACATCATGAAGCAAAGCAAGAGTTGATGTCATGCTTGCAAATACTGCAGTATGTTTGATTTTATTACATTGGTAAAAACCCATCAAAGATTGGACATTGTATTCAACTGTTTCCTGGCCTAGCAACACCCTTCCATTGAAACCAAGAGAAAACAGAGATCTGGATTGTGGTGGAATCATATTCTTGTTTTGGACATATTAAGCAAAAATTAACTTGGAGTTATTCTGGTGCTGGAATGAATGAGAAGAAGTAGACAATCAGCAGCAAGATGGAGGGATTCAGTTACAATGGTGATGAATGCACCATTAGAAAACCTGAAAGAAAAGAGACAGATCATCATGGAGAAAATCTATGTAGTCATTAAAAGTCAACACAAACTTGATAGCAGATAATCAGTCAGTCAGTCAGTCAGTCAATCATACTCTTTTGTAGGCAGGAAAGTTATGGGATTTGTGGCCCCCAGTTTGGGTCAGTGGAGGCTCTTTTGCATCCAGTTCAACTTGTGAGTGGTGATTTCATGGACATGGTTTATATAATTTTCTCAGCAACAGTGCCAAAGTAATTTGCCACTACCTTCTTCTTAAATGTTTTTCCACTTCCCAGGTTAACCTACAGTCTGATGTTTCTTGGAGAGCTCTGAACCATTTACTAACTAGGTTCAACCTAACTACAATTCCAAGGCCAGACAAGGTCAGCCAATGCTGCCACTTGCTGAAGCTCTGAAATATCCATGCATGCATTTTGTATAGGACAATGTAAAATCTTTCTCAAGCAAAAAAACAAAAACTCACCTTCAATCATTTTTCTTCCTTCAGTCTTTCACTTTGCAACACATGAATAAAGAAAAGGTTCAAACTATTTTCTTTGTTCTCTGGAGTGTAACAGGGCAACAAATTGACCCTCAGTGAGGGGAAATCACAATTTCTTTCTCCAATATGCTTCCCCTTTCTTTCCTGCTTCATAGATCTCATTCCTTAACCCTTGTACAAACAGAGGGGTGGTAAATGCATTTTGCCTTCCAACCCAGCACAGATGTCTTACAACTATAAAAGCCGTTTCTGGTGCACCTCAAGAGTTTTTCAAGCCATTATAAGATGGTACATGGAACCTCTGGCCACAGAATTAACTCAGTGGTGGGCTGCAACCAGTTTAACAACTGTGAGCACACACACGGAGTGTTTGAAAACCACCAATTTTAGCCTCAGAATCTTACCTTCTACAGCACCACCAGTGAGTAAAACAGCTGAGGCACAGGAATCCATTGTGCTGCACGAATCAGCTAAGCTGAAAAATACAGAAATATAGGACAAGATAAAGCAGGGATGGGTGGATAGGACTAGCTGATCACTGGAATTACCGGTTTGGTAGAACCAGTCCAAATTGGCAGGATCCCACCACTGAATTAACCCTGCACTGTCCCCATAATAGCCATCAGACACCAGGCTTGCTAATTAACATCCAACTGAAACAGTACAAAATAAACAGATAGAAGTGTGGGCTTCTCTTTTTCAAGGGATACATACCATCAATCGGCATATTCCCTGAATCCCCAGGGGCGCCCCAACCTAAGGTAGTTGTGAGCAAAGATAACCTGGCCTCAAAGATAACCTACTGCAGGACTATTTTAGGAGCCCTGTATATAACGCTATGAAATTAAAAAAATTTAAATCAACTTTCTACAACACATTACAAATGTAATATGTTTTAGGAAGCCTGTATGACTAATGACTCACCAACCAAAAATATACTTCCAAATCGGGGTGGCAACTCTTCAGAGCTGTTGGCTCATTGCCTGTCTGAAATGGTACAGTACAAACAGATGCTTGCCAAGATTTTGGCAGGCCATCGTATATACAGAAAACGGGCTGTATTCATCTTGGTAGATCAGAAGTGCACTTTATTTATTTATAACATTCAAAAGCTGCCATTAACTTTAAAAGTACAAGGTAGCATGCATATTTAAATATATGGGGGGGGGGATCTAAGAAATCTAACCATTGCAGCAAATGAAAAACTAGAATATACTTTGCTTGCTCTGTTCCATAGACAAAATGCTAGAGCATTGGTGGCACAAAACAGGCAGGACTGACCTGAAAGAATGCCAATCCATGTATGTAAGGACTGATGGAACTAAACAACTAGCATTCACAATGGCTATTTTCCATAAAGAGCCACAGCATAACCATAGCAGCTTAGACTCTGTAAATCTAAAAATAGCTTTGAAGTTAGGATGGTGGCATGCATGGGTTATTCTGTCCAAAGAAGAAAGAATACAAAATCAGTTTATTTGATCAAAGTTAAAATAATGGCATACTATTTCAGAGGATATTTAATGGTTTTCTGATTGGGACTAGATCATGATGGTTATTTCTGGTAATGTTAACTATTTTCTTTTTATTGGGATTGGTCTTTATATGAAAAATGGAAATGGGGGAGATGTTGGAAATGTTTAAAATAAGTGGAAACATAAAAGAAAAGATTCAAACAGGGTATAATATATATGATTTTCAATATTTATGTTGCTTTTTCTTATAATCTTTATTGGACTTTTGCTAATGAATATATGGAAAGATGAGGCTTTAGAAACGGCCTAAGGAATTAGGTGAAATATGAAATGGTGTTTCTACTTTTAAAGATAAAGTTTTTAATGTTGATAATACTTTCTTAGGATGAAAAAAAAATTCCACTATCTTTTTTCCCCCTTTTTCTGTACTTTTTCAATTATTATGTATTAATGTAGCATGTAGTTGCATTAGTTTCATCTGTATAATATAATTTTCAATGAAATTATTGGAAAAAAATAAGAACAGGCAATCTATACTTCTTCAATTCATCCATAATTCTTCCAACTCCATTTTGCCAGATCCAGAATTTTCCAAAAATCACCCTTTGGAATATGCTGGGAAATCAACCTTTTCAGTGGCAGTCAGGAATTCAAGTAAAAATACAAGTCACAGCCAATTTAGTGTAATGGTTAAAGCAGTGGTTCCCAAACTTTTTCGGTCCACTGCCCCCTTGGTGCTACTCACTCATTCTCAGTGCCTTCAGTACCACCCAGGGGTGGGATTCAAATTTATGTAGGCAGGGCCTAATTTGAGGGTGTGGCTTGCTGGTCAGGTGACTGGGTGGGCATGGCCAGGTGACTGGCAAACCAAATACAAGTGGTCCTCACTTAATGGCCAGTTGTTTAGCAA
>BHFT01070369.1:0-22226 GCA_004320025.1 Laticauda laticaudata
GCAATAATACTCTCCCGTGCTCTTCCCTCTATCTTATCAAATAGCAATGTCCTTGAAAAAAAGTCTCAGTTCTTTCTCAGCTTTATCTGGTCACATGAGAAACAGAATATTTCCAAGCCTCTAGTTGGCAGTGTTACAAAGTTTCTTTGCTTTCACTTTCCCTCTCCTTTTCCAAGCAAAATATAATAAGAATTATTTTTTTTAAAAAAGATATTTTAAAAAAGAAATAATTAAAAGGGAGTCTCTAGCCTAAAATGTTATAAAATCAAGAAGGAGAAAAAAAAATTGATGGAAAAAAAAGCCAGTCCAATTTCAAAATATTAGATCATGTATAGAAAATCCAGCAATGAGAAAAAAAACATTACTTTGACATTCCTGTTCAAAATCGCCACTTGATCACTTCTATCAAAACTTTTACAGATTCATTCTTTTCCTTAGGGTGTCCTTAAAATAAAAAAAAAGTTCTCACCAAACCGGCACACTCTCTCTTTCCGTTCTCTTTTGTTTGGCTGCCTCTTTGCCTCTGGCAAAAAGAATTTCTCCTGGATCTATCAGGGACTTTGCGGTATCCCTGGGATACCCTGGCACATCGGTAGGATCTGCTCTTCACTTTCACCATCTGTTCGGGACGGTTTAGATCCAATAGGACCGTCCAGGAGCAAAGATATCGGCAGCGATCTCAGACCTCCAAGATTGCATGCTGTATCGTCATGACGGCAGTTCCGCCCAGCCCATGATGTTACTTTTTCAAAGAGTAGATCATACAGGGAGCCCACCTGATCTTATTGGGTGAGCAAACTATTAGAGGAATGTGATTCCCCAAATATTTATTTTATTCGGCTTGGATGATTCTTCAGTCATGTCTGATTGAGCAGCTTATAGATCTCCAAAATAGTTATAAGATGAAAACTAAACAAATTGGATATGCATAAGAATAAAATCAAAATAACAACTTTAAATAAAGAACAATATCCAGGTCTGGACCATGTAAGGATTATAACCATGCGGGTACCGTAAGAAGTGCTGGAAGGCAGGTTCCCTCCCCCACTTCAAAGTACAGATCGTCCTCGACTTACAACAGTTCATTTTGTGTCCATTTGAAATTACAACGGTACCGAAAAAAGTGACTTATGACCAGGGGTGAGATTCAAAAAATCCCAGCAGTCGGTTCTCTGCCTGGTTGCTGGGTAGACGTGGCCATGGTGGGCTTGGCCTGCCAGAACTTCTGGGAGGGCTGTTTTTTACTTTCCTCAGAGTCTGGAGGTTTCCCTTGGGCCTCTGGGAAGGCAAAAACAGCCTCTCCTGGGCTCTGGTGGCCCTCTGGAAGCCAGAAACAAGGCCACTTCGGGACTTCTAGGAGGCCGTTTTCATCCTCCCAGAGCCTCTGCATGGACCTTACATTTACCTGCACCCAAAATGGGCAGCATGGAGACTTTGGGATGGGATGGGGTGGGTAGGGCCAACCGATCAGTTCCACTGATTGAACCAGATATAAATTTAACATCCAGTTTGCCTGAACCGGCTGAATCCCATCCCTGCTTATGACCTGCTTATTTTTCACACTTCCAAACTTTGTAGCATCCATGTGATCAAAATTTAGATGCTGGGTAATTGGTTCATTCTTATGACTGTTGCTGTGTCCCAGGGTATTGTGATCCCTGATCCCCTTTTGCAACCTTTGTACAAGCAAAATCAATGGGGAAGCCAGATTCACTTATCAGCCATGTTACTAAATTATCAACCGCAATGATTTAACAAGTGTGGCAAAAAAGGTACTAAAATGGGGCAAAATTCACTTAACAACATAATTTTGGGGCTCAATTGTCATCATAAGTCAAGGACTACCCATAAAAGGCTCATCCTCTCTCAAAAGAGCTGCATCCCATTCCAAAGAATAGTTGCCAATATCACTTGTAATTAGAAACAGTGTTGGTGCTCAAATATTAATAATCATGGTTATTCCTTTTTTTAAATTTCATAGCACTTTTTCTATGTGCTGAGAACTTTTGGGTGCAACTTCCCAGCCTTCATTCCAGCCTGTGAGGAGATAGTTACATTATCATTCCTCTGCACAGAGAGAGATGAAATCTGGGAAGTCGGAATGGCAGGTCGATAATTCCTGATGGAATCAGTCAGGCATAAAAAGAGGTTTGAACTAGAACCACTGCTGCTATTGCTACAGACTTATGACTGTTACATTACCCCAGTTTAATGGCACATTTTAATTCCTAGGAAGTACTCTTTGAAAGATGTAACCAGTAGAGGAAAAATGCTTCTGAATCTTGCAGGGAAAAACAGCATGGGGTTTTGTGAAATTAATAGGCAGCACATTTTCTCCCTATATTCCTTTTCCACAATCCCATTTTATTTGGGGCAAGGTTGAAAGTGTTAAGGTAGCTTTGTAAATGCACTGGTGTCAACTGATGTTAGTTAATGTCTACAAAATAGACTCATTATATGACAAGGGCATGGAATCAGGGAAGTTGTAGAGGAGACCTTGGAACTGCAAAATATATGACTGTGTAATCTAAGCACTGACAACCAGCAGGTGCTCTATAGAATAGGAATTTAAAAACCCAACATTAATCAAGCATAATGCTGTTTTCTCTCTTTGGGGTAAAATACCAAATAACAATAAATAGCATAGAGAATGCATGGCCAGGAAAAAGCAGACAGGAAGAATTATCTAAACCTGAGCAGAAATGCTTGTCACTTGGAACACACACATCAAAATTACACAAATTCATGATGAACCTTTAGAAATAGAATAAGGCCTTTGGAAACATAGGGCTGAATGCAGTCAGCAACTTGTTTGCATGTATCATTTGGTTCTCTGGAGCTGCTCTTGCTCTTTGGATCAAAGGTGCTTGAACTGAACTTTTTTCCTTGAGGAAGAAGAAGTCATTTCGCTTCTTTTCCATGAAGCTTCATCGGTTCCAGCAGGATGGTGGGGACAGTGGAATGATTAGTTTTGACAGGATGTGGGTAGGTAGGAGGTTGGAAGGATCTTATTTTAGCATGAATTGCATCATAGGTGCCCAGTATGGCAAGAGAAAATGGTAGTGAAGAATTGGAATGGCATGCAGAATGGACCAGTTGCACAGTTTTGCACTGTAGCCTCCAATGAATTTCCAATGAAATGTCAACAACCAATTGATTCTTCCTATCTTGAGTGTAAGACTATTCCTAATGTGTGCTTTTCGAACTTGTACTTCTGCTTATACAACATGGAGGATGACAGTGCCTTTTGAAATCGTCATTACTTTTGTTGGTTACTTACATAACTAAGAGAGCAATTTGTGTAATTTTTTTTCTCTGTATATCTGGCCTGCCCAATGTGTATCCCACAAATCCGAATTCATCTTTGTCAGGCACATTATACCTTCTTACGAACAATCTGACCTTTTGCCTTTATCTTCATTCTGTTGCTTAGCTCTGAACTTCTATTCTTATTTATGAAGAGTTTTGCAAGCAGGGTAAGCTCTTGTTACAGAATGAAGTGGATAAAATGTTCACTGTCAATAATTCTTAGGTAGTGAGCTTTGTTTGAATTGGTCGATCAGATACACTATCATCTAATACCATGGCACTTCTGCTTCTCTATTTTATAGTAAGCCTTCACATACTTTCTTGGGTTAATTTGGCTTTACTATAATATTTGCTTTATTTGTTCATTGCCATATTTTTTTAGTATAATTGGTTATTATGTCAACGTTGAAATAGAAAACAGTTGAAGTTTTCATATTAGTAAGCAATGTCTTTTATGAAAACTAAACACAGGTATTCTACCTGGCTGACCTAGTGTGGGATCAGAAATTGAGCAGTCAGTCCTGATTTGTGCTTGGATAGGAAAAGATCCTAGAGATCTTATAGGGTATGAAGAAGAAAAAAACAAAAGGAAAAATCATGGGATTTCCTATAAAATGTTAAGTTTGTGTCATAGTGACTGAACAAGTAAGCACTGTTATCTTCTTCATGTGCTATTTCATTCATCAACTGAAGCTCTGTTTCAATTTTATAAGCCTGGATTTCACTGAGACAAATACATCTTTCAAACACCCTTGTTTTTCCAACCAAGAAATGGCTGAATTAGGAAACCTAAATGTAAATGCATAGCCATTAATGAACCAGCATAATTAAGAAGGAAATTATACCGACATTCATTTTCTTGAAAGTTATTTTCTTCTTTGATGAATAATGTACTGTGTGTTCCACTAAAATTCCAAACTGGAGCCATATTGGTGATTTGTTCAACATCTTTGCGTGGCACAAATTTAACTTTTTGGATAATTATAAATATCTACCTAGCACATCTGAACCTTAATACATTTTTATTGTAAGATATAACAATACAAGAGCTTTCTTGGTCCTGTGGCTAATTTGATGCATTCAGGAAACCCACAAGCATTTCCTCATTCTGCAAATGGGAGCTTAAGTGAAAATGGTTGTGATCACACTTCATCTTGAAGCATAATGCTTTTAATTTGGTTTTGGCTCGGTGTGATGGATTAGCAAATGTGATTTTTAAACCATTGAATTAATGTGAAAATCTGACTCCATGGTTTTGTGCCTTGAGGCATGACTGAAGCAAACTTTAAATTAATGTCATGTGTGAACTGAGTTAGTGACCTGCTTAAGGCCTGCCTTTTCAAGAGAAATTATAATTCCATGTCAGGCAGTATATACTTTGCCTTTAGAAAAGTCCTAAATTCTATCCATTATTTGCAGTTCAGAGGATCATGGAGCAGGTTTTGATAAAAAATCCAGAGTCAGAAGTCCATGCAGCCTTCTACGTTTCCTTTCAGGCTTAAAACAAGCAGCATTACATTGATTTTCTTGATTAAAATATCAATCAGTAAGCTTTAGTATAAAATTTAGATGTGCTTTAGGGTCACAATAGTTTAAGTCCACAATTCACCATTGCACTGTAGGGTTGTTTATAATATTCAGTATCTAATATGCTTCTTATGAATATGGCACTGGGGCAAACCAGACAGGTTGTTAATCACAGAGTGTTCTTGAGTGCATGATTTTTCTTTGAGTAGTCTATGTAGGGTTTCTGTTTGCTGTTGGAACCACATTATTCAGCATGTGTGCGTGTAATTTTTAACATCCTATTGTGGGCCTTCTTAATCATTCTTCTCCTATGCTTGCTAGGACAAAATAGAAATAAAGCCTTTAGACCTAATTGGGATTGGATTTCTTTACAAGTTATTTCTAAGCAAACAATCCTGCACACCTGGATAAACTAAATGTGAAATGCCACATCCTTGGTATTTTGACTTGTATAAAGACAGATAGCTTATTTTGAGATATGTTATTAAATTGTAGACATACATTATTATTGAGAAAGATAACTGTATGAGAAAAAAAAGTTGCATATATATTTGAGTCTCTTCAAAACTTCCTTATGACCCTTTCTTTCCGTGTACATATGGCAAATTCACTCCATATGTTCTCAGAGATGGTATAGATTTATTTAGCTGCATGAGCTCACTACAAAAATTACATCTTGAAAAGTTTTAATGAAAACTCAGTTTTATAATGCTATGTTTTGCTTTTGTATATATATAAAAAATTTGAATCCATAATATGTTCTGTGGGGTGCTGGTTTATTGACCGTCTGGAATAGCACATAAAAAGAATGATTGCATTATTATGATAGACTTTGATAATGATGATGATGATGATGACTGCTATTGCTATATTTAACATATGCAATATTTTATTCTATTTTCAAGATTTGTATCCTAAAAAACTTTTTATAGGTAAAAGACAGATGTAATTATTAAGAAATTATATGACTTTATAATATAATTATAAATAGAGATCCAATTGGAGAGGAACAGTCTGTAACTAAAAAAATGTCAGACTCTTTGCTTATATTTAATTTTTCAGCCAGTACAGTTTCTTATATTTGTTGTTGTTTTTACTAAAGGAACTGCTACAATTTCTCATCTTATGTGAAGGGACTTGTTTTAGTCAGTGCTTTGTGTTTTCATCCAAAGAAATTCCCATAGATTCTGAGTCATGACTAAAAACATTATTTTAGGTCCCAATAGAAAAAGGACACAATAGAATCAATGGGTTAAACTGGCTCCGGGCTTCTTAAATTCTCTTCTTTTTACATAGGTTTAATCATTTATTAATATATATAGGATTCTAGGTGAAATCATATTTTACAACTTGAACTACTTTATATATAAATAACATAAGTAACATAAATGGGCAGACAAAAAAAGGAAGCTCTGACTTTTAATTTTCATTGCCATTGTTAAAAATAAAGAGTTAGATGATTTATTTAATCTGCCTTTATGTCATTGTGGATTTTGAAAAAAAAAAAACCCAGGTGGTTGTTAATCCAGTATTTTTGGAAGGCAATTTAAATAGCAGTTAACTCCCTAGAGAGGATTAGCACTGAAATATTGCAGAATTTCACTCTTTTAGTTCAATGTGTGGAAGGAAGGCAGAATATGAATTAAATAAATAAGCTGTGGAAGATTGCTACTTTTTGTCATTCAGTCTTAGGGCCACCAAATCTGGTTTGCAAAAATCTGGACATCTGCTAGATGGCAAAGAGATTCAAAAAAGTCCAGCCTTTTGCTGCTCCCTAGTGGTCGCCAAGATAGGAAAGAGTAATTTGTCATTACATTTTGTGTAATCTGCCTTTAAAAAAAAAAAAAAAAGTGAGATAGCTCCTTGGAGTGTATAAGTGCTGGTACATGGGGAGCAGTAGAAAAGTGCCTGAGAAAAGCTATGTATCATTAGGCTGGATTTGCAATCACTAAGCTGGGCTGCGGTTCTGAATGCTATGATGTTGGCAGCATTGAAGTGATGTCCTGGCAGGGACTGGAAGAGGGACATTTTCTATAATTGGGCACTAACCTGTTCTGCTCTGTTCTTACAGCTTTTTGGACATGAACTTCTCAAGGTTCTTTCTTCTCCAGAATGTTATTAGGGCCACGTCATGGAGGGCAGCTATCTCAAGTTAGATGGGAGGAAGACTGCTGTTTGGGGACAGCTCCCCTCAAGCATTGAGAAAGGAGTTAAAAAATCATGAGCTGGGTGTTATGTTTTATGCACTATTTATGCAGTCCTAGATGTTTTAGAAAATCGAGTCCCAAGTATGATGAAAGTTCTGAATCTCTCAACTTCATTCCATTTACTGCCTCAATGTACCATGCTTAAAATATTAGCAAAAATTTAATGCTCTCTGAAATTGCTACCATTTGGAGATGGTAGCAATGTCAAGTTTGTTTGTTTCTTCCTTCCTTTCTTCCTTTCTTCCTTCCTTCCTCCCTCCCTTCCCCCTTTCTTCTCTCATGGGCTGTATTTTTATATTGCCTCAAAAAGCTTCACACATGATTCTAGTATAAAACAAAAAATATTCAGCTTGTGGCTTTGAGAGAAAACTTCATTGCATTGATTTCCTGTTATCACCAAATGAAGCAGAAAAGACAGTGAAACTTTAGATTTCCGGAGCTTATGTTCTGAAGGAGCTTGGGTAGAATACCTCTGCCTGAGGCTCTTTAAAAAAAAAAGTTTCCTGATTGCTACTCAATGTAGCAAACCAAATTTGAAAAAGCAGCAGCAAGGGGAATTAAAGGAACTAAAGAGGCAGTGAAATCAGTGGGTGCTGAAATTCTTTAGGGGAGATGTCTGTAGCTTAGGAGAAGTTGCCCTATTTGTCTGAAAACGCTTTAGCACTTGGCAGCTATTCTAGATTTTAAGGGGTTAGATTAACATACATTTCCTGATTACATTCATCCACTTTGCTGGCATTGATGTTCTTGGCTTGAAGAAAAACACAGCCAACAGCAAGGAAGATTAGAGTGCAGTTGAATATACTTCACCTGAAGCTGAAGATACTGGTGATAGTGGAAACAATGTGAAGATTTGAGTAGGGAAATTAAAGGAGTATGGGTAGTGGTGAAAGCTAATGTCCGTAGCTTTAAACATGGTATATCCAGTGGCTTGTTGCCATTTCCTAAGGAGAGATAGGGACAGAAAAGTAGATAGAAAATTGGAAAGTACATGGAAAGGCAACCTGCTTTGAAGCTTGAGAACACCAGCAATGGTGACATATAAATGGAAGTAGGGAAAGGAAGGTGTTGAGATTGGAGGTGGATGGGTGGGTTCTTGCCACCAATATCTTTGGTTTCAGAAGCAACATATTCAACTGGCCCATTCAGTTTTCTAAGTGAATTGGACAGAACTTGGAACAAAAAATTGTTCCATGTTCCAGTTCTGCCAAACCAAAGACCACCTAGAATGCTTCAGTAGCACTTTTGAGACACAGTGTATCTGCTTTTACATGAAGCAAAGCATGTTTCCCAAATCATGGACAGCTCTAATTGGCATCTCTCCTATTCCTTATATCAGAATTCTGCCAAGCACCTTTCTAGGTAAACTTAACACATGTCCTATAATTTTGCATTCACCCTGCTAACTTTCCATTTTTATAAGGGAACAATAATGGCCTTTCAATCATGAGGAACACATACAATCTTTGCAAACATATTGAATAAGTTACCCAACCTTTCCATTGGTAGACTATTTATATATATTTAACATTTCTCCAGTTGTACCATGTATGCCTGTAGTCTTACCATTTTCAATTTTCTCACAGCATTTATGACTTCAATTTATTTTGAATTCTAACATTTATTGCATTTCTTTCAATTTTACCCTTTGATCTATTATTAGTATTTCCATACAGAGCTTTAAAATACACCTTCCACAATTCTCTCAGTTCAATCTCACCCCAAATTTCCTCACTGCTTCTGTTATTAATTCCAGTCACTCTGCTTTAGGCTCCTTGTTTAGCCTTGTTCAGTCACTTCCTAAATAATGTTAATCTCCCTATTCCTAGGCTTCTAGTTCAATATAGGAGGAGGAGGTAATACAAGATATATTGAAGTGAATCAATGCTTCATTGTCTACCAGTTACAGCCGTTACATTTCAAAAAAGATATTGGACACTGAATAGAGTAACTTTGAATAATTTCCTGCCTTAATAAATTAATTAGTCTGAAATAAAATCTGTGGTGGTTTGCAAATATTTATTAACAAAATGTGTTTCCCATGACCAAAGAATCTAAACTGAGTGTAAGTTATCGAACCATCTTTAAGTTGGTAGAAAACTCTGGAATTTGTTTTTTTAAATTAATTTTTATTAAAGATATTCTTAAAAAGAAGATAAAACATTAATACAAAGAACACAATTACTTTAATATAAAGTAAGAAAAATGCAAGTAATCAAAGAGGAATCGAAAAGTGCAAGAAAGGAAAGGAAAAAAGTAAAAAATAAAATAAAAAGGAAAGAAAAAAGACATAAAGAAGTAGCTTCTGATCTTTTTTATATCAGTTATAAGTACAGTTATAAATTTACTTCCAATTTTATGGTTTCAGTATAATTTTCTTATTTGTATAATTTATCCTGTGTAATCATCAAAACCATAAACCATAAATTTAATTTTTCTATTTCACACAAAAAGTCTATAGGGGGGTTCCTGTCAGCAATAAACATAACTATTATGTTTATTATGATCAAAGAGGTCAGTTTAGTTATTTCAGCAAAATTCATAATCTTCATTATAAGTAGTACTGAATCTTTCCATCTTTGTGCATGCAATTACCTTAATAATCTCACTTCAGTTATGTAAAAAAAAATCGACATTCTATAACTTTTTCCAAGTATTTATCCATCAGTCATATAAGAAAAACCTCTGGCCTCAATTTCATAATAATCTTTAAAATCTTCTGAATCAGCATACATATTTTAATCATTTTCTAGCTTTTTTACACATCCACTAAACATGATAAAATGTCCCTTCTTGTGTTCACCTTTCCAATGTAAATATGAAGTACCTTTATACATTCTTGACAATATTTTCCTATCTGTATACTATAACCAATTTTTAGCTCAATGTATGATACACTCTTTTACTTTTGTTTCAAATTTCAGTAAAATTTCATACATTTTAGCAATTACATGTTCATTGTAATCTACAGTATTTGTATCTATTCTGTACTAGTGTGGAATTTATTGGCCCAACTGCTAATCTCTACCCTCCCCTTTATCTTTCCTGATCTGTTTCATTGCCAGAAGGTGATGTTTTGAAAATGGGTGTACCTCACATGCTAAGCAAGGTGGTTGGTTGAATTGTCTGTCTTTGTAGCCTCTCTGTACTGTTTATTCACAGTTGATTATAAAAATACCCACCAATCATGGCTTTACTGAAGAAATGGTTGCCAGGCTGTAGGTCTTCAGTTTCTTCCACCTCCTTGATGGAAAGCCAGGAGGGAAAGCAAAGGGTGCTTTGATTTGCCCCCTTCACACATTGTACATTTGAAGTCAGGGGAAACAAAGTTCTCATGTGAAAGAGTTCTCTCTTCTCCCAAAGAAGAGGGGAGGGGGAGAACAAAGAAGAAAATTTGAATCGTCCTCCCAAGTGATTTTTCCTCTGGACTCATGAAAGGGATGAGCAGAATCAAAAGAGCCCCAGGATAGCTCAGTTATTTGCTCTATAAGGGATAGTCTTAGAGTAAAACATTCTTTGAATGAATAATTATCTAATTTTAATTTGAAGTGCCACAAACTAAGGGTGTTTTTGGCAGGGAATGTCATTCCAAAATAAATGTTTCAGAACAGAATATGCTTTTGATATTTCTCCTATCCAGGAATAACACACATTTTAAAGTGCTTGTTGTCAAAGTCCTATCTGATGCATTTGAAAATGTAAGTTATTTTGTTGTAATTTTTTAGGTTAGGAAAATGGCCAGATTCCAGGGCATTACAGGAAGTGGCCTCACTTTCACAGTGACCCTGAGGGCAACAGTTTAGTGATAAAAATAAAAATGGATATTAGCCATTTTGGAACCAAGGCTCTCCCTAAAAATAGTGCAGGAAGCCTAAAAGGATTTCTATTTATTTCTCTCTATCTCTATTTATTTCTGTACAAGTATATTTAATCTTTATTTTGGTCAGAAAACATAAAAAGAGCCAAGTCTTTTAAAGAAAACATGTCAAATAATATCACTTCAGATTATATCCTAAATATGGATATATAATATTGTTAATAAAATATTTATTTTAAAACTACAGTCCCCAAGATAAAACCATAGTATCGTTTAAAACTAAAACTGTAGTCCTAACCCAGAATCTGGAAAAAATAGAATCTGAAAAATATTACCTTACATTACTGACACTAAAGTATGGATACAATTGAGAAATTTGGGATTTTTTTTTATGTCTGTCCTTTAGTACAATCGATGACAGGATATTAAACTGAGCGATGATAAAACCTTTCTCAATTTGAAAGCCTTGTTTGTATCCATTACTTATATTCTGGACTGATATAACACTTGCAGCCTTATTTATAGAATTTGGAGAACCAAAATAATTTGTCCTTATCACAGATAGACTTTGACTTACAACAATTCATTTAGTGACAGTTCAAAGTTACAACAGCACTGAAAAAAGTAACTTATGACTGTTTTTCACATTTACAATCATTGCAGCAGCCCCGTGGTCATGTGATCATAATTCAGATGCTTGCCAACTGGTTCATATTTATGACGGTTGCAGTCTCCTGGGGTCATGTGATCAGCTTTTGTGATCTGACAATCAAAATCAATGGGGAATCCAGTTAGTTACTAATTTGATTCCCCATTGATTTTACTTGTCAGGATACTGCAACCTTCATAAATATGAACCAGTTGCCAAGTAACAACCAAATGCAATGATTCACTTAACAACTGTGGCAAGAAAAGTCCTAAAATGGGGCGAACTCACTGAACAAATGTTTCACTTAGCAACATAAATTTTGCGCTTGATTGTGGTCGTAACTCGGGGACTACCTGTCTTAGATTTTTTTAATGAAGAGGTTGAAGGTGTCTAAATTTCTAGGACACTACCATCAGCTGCATTAAAGAGCCTTTTTTTCCATGAAAGGAGGATGTGCAAGACAGCTGAGTTGTTCCTATATATGCAATGGTTTGAATCTTTGTTGATTGTAGAGAGGAATAACATTTACCTCTCTCTTTCCACCACTACCCCCCTCCTGTTTTTATCTCTTTAGCCACCGCTGGTCCAAGCAATTTTCAACGGCGATCCTGATGAGATACGTATATTAATCTACAAAACGGAAGATGTTAATGCTTTGGTAAGCAACTTTATACATTTCTTATCGAATTCTTTTGGTATTTCATTGATAGGAGGAAAATGTCTGGTGGAGGTGAAACAAAATTCATAGCAAAGCCAATAATTTTACAAAATAATGTTATCTGCCTCTTACCCCTTACAACTGTAATTTGGTAAATTACAACAAATAATCCCCCTTTTTTGTTAATTTAGTACACACTAGGCTCATATGCAGGTGTGCCTTGTGCTTGGAAATAGAATCAACCATTTCTTCTGCTATCTCTAAGTTGTGCCTAAGACTTCAGAATTATGATCAAACGAGTCTGTCCTCATATGAGTATGATGGAAATAGAAATGTCCCATTGGACCATAAGTGTTCGAATTAAATTATGTTATATATCAGAAATATTTCTGCCTGACAACTTTCTGGGTATTCAGTCTGATGCTTTAACTACTTGCTGTGGCATAACATATCTTTTTGTTCCTGTGGTAAGATGGGCGGATAGATGGATGGATAGATGGATGGACGGACAGACAGACAGACAAGACAAGACAGACTTTTCCCTGACGGTTTCTAATTCTTGTTCTTGTCAGATTTAGCTTGCAAGGCCACATAGGATTTTTAGTTTTTATTTATGCAGTATTTGTGGTACCAATGCAACAATACATAGAATGGGTCCTTTTTTTTTCCTTTGCATTGTTTTAGGGCATAGAGATGAGCAGGTGATACAATGAAGTGGATTATAAACAACAATTTACTAGGGATTCCTCTGTTAGTTAATTTCACAATCAGTATTTAATGACAAGTCAACCCGGAAGGCTTTTGAAGTGAAGATGCTGAGCTTTTTCCTGACAGTTATGGAAGTTCAATTGGGCAGAACAGACAAAATCAAGATGGCCCCCCTGGGTTCTCTTCTTACATTCTTCATGGAAGTGCTTTTTTGTTTTTGTTTTTGCTGCTGCTTTGTATGTTGTTTTTGTAATAACAGTATTGTGGTGAGGTGGTTAGTCACCAGTGTTAGACAGTAAATGCTGACATTTCAAAGATAGCAGCTACTGCCTGGGGCAAGATGGTGTGTTTGTTACTAAGATTTCAAAATTTTCAAGGCATTTCTTTATGAGACTATGAAGATATGTAAAACTGCATTTTTATGGGAGATTATATTGTAAGAAAACATTCCAGAAGGTGGGCAGGGTAGGATTTAAAAAAAATACAAAGGCTTTGTGACACATTAAAAATATCAGATCTTTAAAGACATTTGTGGGTCACTTTGACTGTATGCAAGATAAACACAACTCCTATTAACAGTATTTATTTAAACTATATGGATTAATTGCCACCAAGTCAAATCCAGGAGGATCTGTCTTCAACCCTAGTCCTTCTTCAAACAGCACACCCATTACCACATTTTCCTCCTCCTTTTAGTAATCTCATCCTTTCATCCTGAGCAACTTTAAGTCTATTTCACTATTTCTTTGGCTCCCTATTAGGAGGTTTGGGATTTCAAAGTGATTACTGATGTTATCCTTGAAAGTAATGGGGGGGGGGAACATTCTCAAAATTATATCATGGAATGTGGTTGGCTTTCTTCTGCTGCCTTAGTTTAACTTGGAATTTTCACCTGAGCAATTTTTGATCCATTCCACAGTCAGCCCCGGCCATGTGTTTCCCCTTTTAATTGAGTATTTTTTACTTCCTTATGCCATTAATAGAATCAATTTGATATCTCTAGGTACTCTATCTGATAGTGTGTCCATGTACATATAAAGATGTTCTGTATGGCAACATCAATAACTAACCTGAAGGCTTTAATGGAGCTATGTCATAATCACCATTAGTATTCTGAGAGATCCTCAGCTCTTCCTCAGAAGCATGCTGAGAACCATCCATCCTGAAGGGGCCATCATCAGGCACTATATCAATAATCATTTTTATATTTTCCATTCACATGGTCTTCTTGTAAAATATTGGTAAAATAGGAACAGTTTACCATTGTCTTCTCTCCTACAATATGAAATGATGCCTTAGTTTTTGTCATTAAAATGATCTTCTGCCTCCAGCATCTTTCCATTTAGCTGTGGACCAATATAAACACCTTCTTGCTTTAGATGGGTGGTTTGGATGACTGTCACATCTTGGATGACCCCGCTGGAATTGTATATTCTTGGCATGTGCTTATCTGCCCTCCCTCATAATGAGGCTACTTAACCTTCCAACTGAAAGTGATAGAACTGCCTTTCTTGAAAAGATATAGTTTGGTGGTTCTCTTTTAAGTTTCTTTATTCAAGAAAGAACAAATAAGAAAGGTAATTGCTTGTCATTTAGATTAGTTTGCATTTAAACATCTAGGTTGTTGTCCTGATCTGGAATAAAGCAAATGAGCCCTGATGAGCTCATGCATGTTTTCTCTCACTTTAGATATTTGTAAAGCAGGGTGAAGAGAAAGATTCAGGGCTTCACTTGGCAATGAATTTTTAATGGCAATAGAACTCTTCATTACACAGGCCTTCTGAAGCTAATGAAAAGAAAACAAATGCAATAGATTTTTGCTATGTAGCATAAAATAAAACAATTTTAAAACATGGATGGAGGAATAGATAAAACTGTCATCTTATATTTAAAGTATCTTTTACTCTTTGTATGAAAATATACTCAATATACTTTTCAAACTTTAAATAATAGAATATTTGTAGATAAGCTGAAGCTTTCACAGCATGAAAATATTTAGGTCTTGTATGTTTCCTGTGATCTCTCTTTTGTGAGGTCAGGCAGAGCAATAGCATATTTACAATTATTGAATTTCTTATCATTCTTATTAGTAAGAATTAGGAGTAGAAGCTTAGAAAAACTCCACTAGCTACTTAGCAAACCAGTTATTCTGATTTATTTTACAACCTAACTTTATTTTAAAGCATAAAATAGTTCACAATAAGGAAAAAAGTGAGTCAAGGTTGTGTAGTTATCATATTTATTTAACTTATTTGTAGAATATATGTTTAAAAATCTGGACTGGGAAGAAAGAGAATTTAAATTAAAATTGCTGGGAGAAACATTAATAGTCTTGGATATTTTAATGATACCACTTTGATAGCAAGAAATGAGGAAGATTAAATTCTAATAATTATAAATTAATAAAAGTAAAAGAAGAGTACAAAAGTTGGTCTATTATCTCATATTTAAATGTCCTTAAGGCAATGCCAATACAATGGAAACAAGAAAAAACAAAGCTGGAAGCAATGAAAAAGTAGGCTCAAAATTGCACAGGGTTGGTAATTAAAGCTATGAAATACAAAGGCATCTGCTACTTGAGCAAAAAATATGACAGAACAAGACAAATTGTGAAATTATAAAGACATCACACGAATTATTACTGTCATAGTTTGTCTAATTGCAGCATGTGACTATAACAACTGGACTGTCAGAAAGGCTGAATGAAGAAAAATTCATGCCTTTGGACTGTAATTCTGGACAAAATTCTTCAGAATACTTTGGACCACAAAATGAACAAATAATTCAGTACTTGGTGAAATGAAATTGAGTTGCTCACTGGAAGTGCTCGTAATGAAGTTAAAACTTTAAAAACTTGAATACATATCATGAAAACAAGGGTCATCAGAGAAGATGCAGGTGCATACGGGTAGAAAATTGAAAGCAATCAGAAGAGCCTTACAGAAAATAAGAAGGGTGGATACCATCACTGATGACACAAGTGAGAGCTTACAAGAAATCAAGCAGTTACTGACAGGCAATCCTGGCGAAAGGAAGTCAGTCAGGTCTTAAAGAATCTGAACTGACTGACTGAACAACAGCCACAACATGCAATTCAGAAGTTAGGGAAAATGGAATTGATATGTAAAACTGGCTTTACAAAATATGCTGAACTATGATTTGTATGCTGCCCAAAGTTGCTTTATTAGAGTGAGATGGGCGGCATATAAATTTAATAAATAAAATAAAAATATTTTAAGCAGGGATTTGTGACTAAACCACAGCAACTTGTTCAGACATCAACAACCTTGTTCAGAATATCTGAAAACCAAATAAAGCACATTAAGTCTCATTGTGAGGGGTGAATCCATTTCTCTTTCCAGATGTATAGGAGCAGAGGAAAGGCAAGAATATATGAGTAGCTAAGTCTTGCTTAGGGATTGCAAAAGCTCATGGACCTAATATTTAATATTAAACACAAAATTAGGTCAATATTAAAAAATGTGAGTAGAGGATCACATTCTGTATGTTTGTGTGTGTCTGTAGGAGACTTCCATTTGAGTGATCCTGACCATTTTGTGTAATTGACTTTAGGGCTTTCTAATTGTCTCTTTCTTACTGCATAGTAAGTGCTGTTTCCTGTTTCAACCTATGTGGGAAAAAAACTTACTTTTTATTGATGAAGGACTGGAATTGGGTTGTGATTCTCAAAACCAGTAAGGTGTGATTTTGGGCTTCCTACAATGATAGTGATATTTGCTGGATAATGTCATAAAAAGAATAGATACAGCATTTGTTTCCTTTCTTAATGTGAATTTGTGTAGAAATATAGTATGATTATGATTATATGTAGAGAGTGTTTCATTATGAATTTACTTGGTTTAGCTTGTTTTTACTGATTCAAATATGCTGATTGCTCTATTTTTTTCTTCAAAAATTTCTCTCTGTGTGATCCTGGTTGTTAATCCAGTGTTCATGCATGTGGCTTCATAGACTAAATATCCACAGGGAAGAGGGGACTTCGAATTCCTCATACTGAATTTATACAGCTCAAATATATATGCTTAGTTTAGAGACCTGGCTGGTTCCCATTATTGTATATCTAAATTTCAGTGAAAGTCAATATTTCATGATTATAATTAATATTAAAGTTTTTTTATATTGACAGGTCATTTTTTTCTCATTTATTTTTTGCACAGTCTGAAATCTTATGATGATTTATTTGGTTATCCTGAGCCTCAGAGAATATGAAGCTGCCATAAATAAGCAGTTAAAGTAAGGGTTTATCAGATTTTTTTCAATATTTTAAGATGGACAGATCAATTTTAAAATTGAGTCATTTTGTGTCCTGAATTTAGAGCAGGTGGATTTCATGTTTTGGAGCTATGGTCCAGCCCCTAAAATTATTTTGGCTGTATTCTCTTCTACTGATATTTTGGCTATAGTGTTCTGTTATCAGCAGTGTCAAAAGTATTTTCGTGACTCTTGTGCACGTATGTAGATGTACTTCCCTAATTGGTAAAACACTAGCAATAGACTTTTTGATCCTGCTTGAACTACCACTTCAGAAATGCAGTCAGCAAGTTAGTGTTTTTGTTTTTCCTGCTTTTGAGAAATGCATGCAGTTTTCTTGGCAATGTTGGAAAATTGGTTATTTTCACATTATTACAGAATAATTGAAAATCCATGTAAAGAACAGCTTTTCATAATATAGAACCTGCTGCCTGGACACTATTAAAGATGACACTGGGATTGACCATAGTGGATCTGAAGGAGGCAGTGTGAGACAGAGGGGACGTGGAGACTGTTGATCCATGTAGTGGCCCAGGGTTGGACATGACTTAATAATTGACAACGACAATTTAAAGCTCTCCACTTTAGTTGAATTATAGTTCCCATAATTCCATATTGATCAATATTCTAGTCCAACATATTTGGATTTAATTAGATAAAGGAAGATATGTTTAAATGATTGAATAACACCCATATGCAGTTGTCCTTCATTGTTCTTATAATTTTATCAGCAAAAGTTATCTTCCTCATGGATCTGTCTGCTTTTTTTTTTAACACAAACTTATGCAGCAATGCAAAATACTTTTACTGAAGGATGAAGTAAATGTAGCTATTGTTTTGGACCATCCCTTTTTTATTTAAGATCTGTGCTAAAACATACCATGCTTATTTTAATAAGGTAAGCTGTCCTTCCTCTGCAATTGACTTTCTTTCATTCAGTTATTGAAGTAAACTAGAATCTTTCAAAATATTTATAAAGGAAGAGAGATGTTTTCAATATATAAGCTCAGATATTTCTTTTTTCTGTCCTTTTGATATAGAACTTGATAATTTCTATATATTGCAAATTGATCTTCATTTGCCATTCACTCTTGAATATCTGACCTATTTTAACTAATAGTGAAAAAGCCAAGTAGGATTAGGTCTAATTAAGAGAAAGATTAATAAAAGATTATCAGGAAGTGCCAGCTCTTTAAACTAGATCGGGGAAAAACGAGAAGGAAAAACAAGAAAAACATTTCTATATTGTTGGCAAGAAAACACAACAGCATGTGCATATCTTCAAGAGTCAAATGCAACTTGAGAAAATATTTGATTGTTTGATGTGTTTTTAATTTTATTTGAGATTAATGCTCTATCTAGGGTGTCTACATATTCATAAAATATGGTCTACAGTAAAAGTGCCGCAAGTTTAATGAATCTCAGAATATCTGTTTTTAGCTAATTGCTACCTTTGTAGTTTCTACTTTGAGCTCTGTAATTCAAGAAAGCCCCAGATGGCAGATTTAAGGGTACTACTAATTTATTGAGGTATAGATGTTCTGCAGTGGTTCAGGGTAACATGTTTCTAGTTAATTTCAGAAAGTTAGATTTATTTTTTTAAACCATATGAGATACTTTAATAATGGCAGGATGAAATCAGTTCTGTATTAGGGTTAGGACAGGAGCCACTGACAAATTTTGGATTTACTTGTTTACTAGTATCTTCTAACACTGTTTTGTTCTAGTGCTTTCCAAACACACACAAAAAAACAAAACATGGTGCTAAATAGAAGATGAGGTAGGATCCTGTAGGGGTAGGATTATATTGTATAATGGATTGGAGATAGTCAGACGTCTAGTTTTCTTGTTTTTCTTGCCTTTGGTTTACAGTATTCTGGAACCATCCTGAGTTGTGCTTTACACATACATAGAGACACAGAGTTTCATTTGGATCTAAATGTACATAACATTATTATGTACATTTTATGGACTAGTTGCCTAATTCACCATATGCCTGTTATTTGCACAGTATAAGGCAGGTGCTTTCTTATTTTAAAAAAATAGTATTTACAACTTAGTCCAATTTCTCTGAGATTAATCAAGCTCCCATCCTCAGCAACATGATATAGATATAATTTAAACACAGGATTGTTTCCAAATTTGGCCTCCATGCACAAAATGCTTTGTAGCATTTTGCAAAATAATAATAAAACAATAGTCCTAAGTTCTGTCCCCTGAGAATTGAAACCAGGCCTAGATACAAATAGGTCAAGTGAAATAAAGAGCTGAAATCAAAAGGATCATAGTGGGGGAAAAAAACTGTGGGAGCTGTGTAAACTCCTACCCTAGAGCTTCATCTCAGGTTCACTGGGCCAGAAGCGGGCCGAATCAGTAGAATACTACCACTGCACCAGACCATTCTTGTGGCACCTAAAGAGATGTTACCTGCAAGAAAGGGAAAGGACTACAAACTAAATTCTACCTGTTGTAGGACTGTGTTGTTACATCATTTTGGAAAAATGGAATAATAAGAATAAGGAGTCTGTTTTTTTGAACACTTTTAATGTGCAAAAAAAAATGGGAACAAAATAAAAAAATGGATGGCACACAATGTATAGATATTATTCTCTTTTAAACTTTCAAGCACCAGTTCGTAAATTTAAATAGCATTCCATTGGCAATAGAAAGAGTCAGTTTGGTGTATTGATTAAGGCACCAGGCTAAACTTTGGATGGGTGACTCTCAGCCTAGGTCTTAGGAAATCACTTCTAAAAACCTTACCAAGAAAACTTCAGGGGCTAAACCAAATAGTTGCCAGGAATCAGCACTGACTTAAAGACAGCCCCTCTCTCTTTCAAAAAAATGGTCTACACCACTACTAAATTATGATCTTGGCCTCCTAGTTCATATGGCACAAGATCTGCAATGGCCCTTTTTGTTTTGTTTTTTTGTTTTAGGACATGGAGAAGCGCACCCCGCTTCATGTTGCTGCTTTCTTGGGCGATGCAGAGATTATTGAGCTCCTTATCTTGTCCGGTATGTATCTTTTCTGTTTGACAATTATGAATGCAAAATGATTGACATGCTCATAAATGCGACAACGTGAAATGCCTCATTTGGTAATGCAAACTAAGTGGTTTAATATATGTAATACATCAGTTGCTACATCTGCCTCTCCCAGTTTCATACCTTCTATCATATTGAATTTCAACTTCCATGCCAGCTGGGATTTACTGGAGTTGAATATATGAGGGCCACCACGGTAAGGAAAGCCTGCAATATATGTCTGGGTTTGTAACTGCACAATGTTACTTTTTTTTCTTGAAAGCATTCTAAATACTACTTTTTCCAGTGTTCAATCTGTAGCAACTTGGCACTGTCAAATGTTAAGCTTCTCTTAAATACTGGTTTGGCTCACAAAATGGTTTTTGTAGCTGAGTACTTGTTAATGCCAGAGTGTTAGCTACATAACTTTAAAAATGAACAGTAATGCTGGGGTTGTTTTTTTTTCATAACCCAACATAAAGATTGGATATAGTGTTATAAAGGACTCAGTGGAAAGCTTAATCACTTTGAAAAGTTGGCTATATTCTCTGTTACTGGAATGCCTTGAAAAACTCTGTGGTTCTGAAAGCAGCTTTTTACAATAATGTGTACTCTGGAGTTGGGACCACTGATTACACTACACTGAGCTATTCTGGCTCCTGTAGATGGGGTTTATGAAGTTGTTGCCAGCACATCTAGTGGGCAATCAAGATTGCAATCAACTGGTATAAGACTAGGCTTTGAGACAATTATTTCTTGCCCTATTCTACTAATATGTGCCAGCCAAATATTTCTGATGGTATTTAACTCTTAATAAATGACTATCTCCGTCCAATTATCACTAATTCTAAATCCTTTCTAGAAGTCCAGAATTTCATACACTACCTATGTCTAAAAGATAAGGAAAATTCCATTATCACATAAAAATAAGACAACCATTTGTTTCCAATATACAAGTCTGAGTGCTTCTGGTTTGTAATCAAAACAAGTCAGAAATAGGAAACAAAAGGATTTTAACAATGCAAGAAAATGTTTCTTGAAAGTATTAGATCTAAATGGACATTTTAATTCGGATAGCTGCTCTGAAAGGGCTAGAGGTAACTGTAGTGTTCCAGGAATAAAGAATGGAAGTGGGGATGGTGGCAGTGGTAGGGAAATTGAGAAGAGAGACATTGAAAGGAGTGCATCAAACAGCTTTTTTTCTGGAGCATTTTCTTAAAATTATAGTTTAAATTTTGTAAAATTCAGGGGAAACAAGTACCACATGGGGCTTCCCTTGAAGATCACTCAAAAGCTTCACCTGGTCCAAATGCAATATCATTGGCATTCCTTGGTATGCCAATGTAATACTTCTGCTTCACAAGTTCTGTTGATAGCAGATTTGTTTCCAACCAGGTGTGATTTAAGGTGCTGGTTATCTATGAAGCTTCCTTACATGGGCCTGGTTACTTTGTCTTCAACAGTATGTGCCTGGCTGATTTTATCTGACAGATTTGGCATGCTCTGGAAATTTTTATTTAAACCATTTCATCTGACACAGGACCTGCCGTCTAGAACTAAGTTCCCCCAAAAACTGGATGGTCCCCATCCTTCAAGACTTGGCCCTTTGCTCATGCTTTTCCAGAACCCCTATTAGATTGTGCAGGTTTAATTTTGCTCTAATCTTCTGCCTTTTATTCTTTGTTTTTGTTTATTATTATTTTGTTTTATTCCTTTAAATGTTAGTTATTTGTGAGCCTCTCAGAATCATTGGGAATGTATTATCCAAAGTAAGGAACTTTCTTACAGTAGAGAGCTGTATAATTTTAAAATGTATATATTTGATCCTGGAGGTGTATTGCTGATAATGTCATGTGGAAGGTTATGTCAATTTGGAAGGTTAAGAGTCGATTGGAAGGTTAAGGGATGAAGAAAACCCCATTTTGCTCCTCACCAATCTTCCAGATTGGCAAAGTCAGACATTGCTGAGATTAACCATATATATATATATATGTTTTTTTAAGCTCTCGCGGGTACTTACATTTGTGCTGTTTAGCTTCCTTCGGGTATTAT
>BHFT01070370.1:0-21346 GCA_004320025.1 Laticauda laticaudata
TAGAACTTGGGTTGTTTTAGTCTTAGTCTCAGTGAAGGTGAGTGGAGTCTCTGGTTTTTCCTTCTGTTGGAGATATGCCGTTCCTCCATTTTTCCTAATTGAACTGCTATTTCCTGGATTTGAATTAGTTGATACTGAAGCTGTTTTTGACACTGGACTTGTTATGGAATTACTCCCCTGGCTAAAACTGACTGATCTTAAACCTGTGAATACTTTGGGAACTGATTGTTTTGGAACTTTCGACCGTTTAAACTTTCTGGAAGTAAAACTACAATTACTGTAGCGTGTAATGGTGTGCTGTGTTGTATTATTCAAAACACTTCTCCAATGATTTTCCTCCTGTATGGCGCTCATTCTCTTACGGGTAAGTTACCTCAACCACTGGTTGAATGGGGCCCAAGGCCATACCCGGCCTCAGTAAATAAGACAGTTAGTGTATGCACAGTACATGTAATACAGTCACTGTTTACTGTTTACGTAGGTGGGTTATCGTATGCCGCTGGTAAAGAGTGCATAAAACACTTCAACAAAGTCTATGATTAACTTGAGAACTCCCGGTTGATGGAACAACTATGTTTCCTGGTGTATGACGTGGAGTCTCACTTCCTGCATAATGAGTAAGGTTTTATGGGAATGTAGTTCAGATCCAGCAGATAGTAAGAGTGTGGGATCCAGCTAAGAGAATATACCAAGAAGTTGCGACTTTAACAGAACAAGCGAAGTGAAGCTCTTTGTTATAATTGATGATCAACACACGAGTGACCCACAGCGAGTCCTATATTCGTTAGACTCGTACTCCACAAAGTAGTCCTTAAATGGGTTTAAGTCTACATGAGGAAAGGAAGCAGTCGGGTGCCACAAGTTTCCGTCTTAGGCCCCAGCTCTCTTCCATATCTTCATTACCAAGCTTCATATCTTCATGGTACCCGCAAACTGCTCCAGCTGGGGAGTTGCACACATGTTTCAGAGGAGCTGTGCTGCTTCTTCCCTTCACGCTGAGACAAGCTCGTAGTTGACAGATGATGGTACGCAGCTCAGCCTGCAATCCACAGTCAAGTAATCAATGCTGGAAGCATGCCTCAGCGTATTCGGCACGGTGTGTGAGCGCTGAAGCGGAGATGACACAACTATACACTCTATACGAGGCTCGCATGCCCCATTGCCCCATTGCATTGTAGGCAGTCAGCAAGCTGGTTCTGCAACAATTGGTAGGCGGGTGCGGCCATCGAATGATGGCAAGGATCAGGCAAAGCTTCCACGAGTTCTCACGTCCTGTGGCGAATGCTCTGCATGGTGGTGAGAAGCACTGGAACCTGTTGGCCAGGATCCACAAGGCATTCTCACACCACGCATTCTTGCGCCCTGGACAAGCCTGTAGTTGAAGATCCTTCTTTCACGGGTTGAGGCATCTGGAAGGGTAGAGGCGCTTCAGTGAGGTAGGTTCATGTTAGCGACTGAGTAAGAGGCGTCATCTGTGGGCGAGCGGTCGGTCCTTAGACGAGAATGAGTAGGGTAGGGGGTCGTGATTTCTGGAAATCAACCCCACTGAATAGGTTGCATTCCAGCCCACCTTTGAGGGCATAGGCCGCTGGTATATCGGGCATCTGAGCGTGTGACCGCGTTGCCGTGAAGCATGCCGATGTACATGAACTGTAGTTCATGCATCACTATGGCATAAGAGGAGTGATGCTGAAGAGAGCGCTTGTAGTTGAAATAATATTGCACGCTGAGTTGCGGTGTGAGGAGCTTTGCGGCCATGTCGCTCCCATCTATGGCTCACAGACGGGTGGGGGAAAGCATCCACCTCTGATACCACTGACTCTGCAGACTTTCCTCCAGGCTCCCTCTTCTTCAGTGGAGGGCACCTGGGAGAGCTGCTCAGATTCTTTTGATGAATGGCCTCACCACTTCTCTGACACTAATGGTGATGTATTGTGTCGGCACCGCGCTCAGGCATAGCTGCATGTTTTCCTTTAAGTGGGTCCCAGAGGCCCAAGGTGGCGGCAGAGGATCAGTGCCACCCGTCAGTCCAGGGTCCAGAGCTGGGCCGGGAAAGTTGTTGTCTGCTGCATTGGTCAACTCTGGGATCACGCAGACGCTCCACAACTTGTTCAAACATGCCGGTGGCACTCCTCATTGAGTGCTGGAATGCATATGATGTGTCCTCATTGCCTCAGCTCCACATCAGCTTGTATAGAGTCCAAATTGCCAGCTCTTCTCTCCGATCCATTTTTGGAACCAGACAGCATACTTGGATGTCTCGCTTCTCCTTGCATAGAAAAAGGATGAAACAGTCTGGAAGAGGGCTTGGTTCTGGTGTGGATGAATGATGGTGGCTACCAATAGGAGGAGTTGTGCGATGATCCGATGGTGGAGATCAATGGATGTATGTGGAAGAGCAAGACCAAGGGTGAAGAGTCTGCCACAACCAGGGCATGCTGGAACTGATTAGTGAGATCCAGGTGATTTTCCTCCACCTGTTTTAGAGGATGTCGTTTTCCGCTAGGCTGTCCTTCACAATCCTGGACATACCTCCAGACATCCTAAATATCGCGAGATACCATCCCCATAAAGCGAATGTTTTGTCCGTTTTATCCTGTTTATATCGCAAGCTGCATCGCTTTCATTCCTTGATGATGTCCATGCCACTAATGCTGTGTGGACGTTCCGCGTTACTCTTTCGCTTCCTCCCTCTTTCCACTTTCCCGCTGAGCGGAGTGTGAGGTTGCACGGATGCCCGAGAGGATGCGCAGAGGGATACATCGTACGTTGTAGACGAATGACAAACGGACGTAAGAACATTTGTTGCCCCGTATGGTGTGTTGTGGATCGTAATCGTATGTGGCGGAAAGTTCATCCTGTCTCAAGAAAGTTTGTGCAGCTCAAACTTTTTGAACGCAGATGAAATAGCACTAGACGGATGTTTGACGGATAGAGCGTATGAAAGACAATATGCAGTGCCGTACACAATGGATGGCATCATGTTTTTCCCAAAGATGGCAAGCTTTTTGTCTATTTATATCCTTCTTGTGCAGTCCATCAGTGCAGTGTGGACATGGGCCTTAAACTGTAATCGCTTGGTAGCCGGATAAAAGTAAGGTTCTGTTCTTGCAAACAAGACTTCATGGGTTTCAGACCAAAGTGACCTTTAGATGATTGTTTTTGCTAAACATAAATTGGTCCTAAAAAGCCAAAGTTTGGAGGTCCTGTTATAATTTTGAGTGTATTATAGACCATTATAGCTCAAATATAGTCGGTTTCTCCGTATCTTATGAAAAACAAACAGAAAACTTTCCAACATGTTCTTTAAACTGCGAAGGCTTGATGAGAGAAAAAATGGAAAAGCGAAAGTATTACTTTAGTTACTGATAATGACTGAAATTTGTTAACAAAGATTGCCAAAGTAAATGCTGAAAATGGCTGGTGTATTAGCAAAGAATGTTCGGCATCAAAAAGAGCCAACATAACTATTCATTATGTAGATCGAAGAGGGCAAACATTACAACACATGGCCCGGACACTATGTATCTGATTCAGGTTTACCTGTGAAACCACTGTGGGGTGAAAGCGCATAATGTGTTGTAACCTTGTTTTAAAAGCAATGTTGTTAATACATACACCTGACAAATAACCCTTCACTCGTTGGCATGAGCAGAAAGCCAATTTGAAGTTATTTACAGCACACCATCTTGCGAGCACAGCATGGAGTGCATGATATTACCGTCACAAGTAAAGACTGGAAAGAGCGCAACATAGAGCGTAAGAGTATTTTTTTGTGGGTTATGAGGCTAGACCATAGATCGTTTAGATTCGTGGATAAGCCACAGCATCATGTTGATTAGCAATCTAGATGGCAAAATTTCTTGTAGCACGTTGGGTGGAGATTAGATGGAAGAGGAATCCAGCAATGATATTATGAGTTGACACAAAGTAGTCCCTAAAGATACAAAATAATAAACCAAAATAGCCATTAAAGAGGAGAAACAGGAAGAAGTAGGAGAACAGGCACATGAAGAGGTAGAAGAACAGGACGGAGGTGCACAGGAAAGTCCACCAGAAAGCCTTGTATTACCAAGACGTTCAATCTGAGTAACACGACCACCTGATAGATCATCAGCTAGTGTTGTTGCCAAGTGAATACAGTTCCTAGTAACTATAGTGAACTAAAACTGTATCCTACTAAGGAATCAGGCTGCTTGACAGAAAGCAATGAATAAGGCAACTTGAATGATTAAAAGACTGGAGGTACCACCAGGTAAACATGGCCATCAGAATGTGAATGGATATATAAACTGAAGATAGGTGTAGATGGAACTGTTACACATAAAGCCAGGTTTAGTAGCCACAGGGGGTTCAATCAGAACAGCAAATTGAACTATGATGAGGTGTTTGGACCGGTGCCGAAGCTACTAACATTAAGGGCAGCATTAGTGATGGGCAGCTAAGGACAAAATATATTTGTAAAATCATTTGGATGCAACACAGCATATCTGCATGCACTGTTGCAACACACTATTTATTTAAAGAAACCTTTAGGTCCTCAAAATGATATACACAGCTGATTGCTGGAAATTAAAAAAGAGTCTTTATGGCTTGAAGCAATCAAGGATATGAGTGGAACCAATGTATAGTTAAAAAGAATTAACTCCAGACAGGCTTTGTAGCTGGCATGGCTGATCCATTTTTGTTTAAAAAAGAAAAGTAATGGTGTAATTTCATTATTGCTATTTACTTATGACATAGCAATTATCACAAACTGAACAAGGAGCTACTGAAATAATCTTCACTGTTTAGAAATTTAAGATAAAAACAGTTTGGGGAAAAATCAAACAATATCTTTGTTTAAAGATAGATAAAACCGTGCGGAGGATACAGATATCACAGGCAGGTAAAAATTAACCAATTACTAAAATGTTTTAAAATGGAACTTTGTAAGTCAAGCTAAAACACCAATGAGCCAGAAGTTTAGCCATAGTGAGCTCAGTCCTAATTTTGATAAGAACATTTATCAGTCTTTGATTGGTAAATTAATCTTATCTTCTTAAATTTGTCAAGGCCAGATATTGCATACTGTGTTAATCTATTAGGAAGATTTGACACTGAGCCACTGAAAGGCACTGGCAAGCTGCTAAACGTGTGTTAAGATGTCTGAAACAAACAATACATTATGCATTGTATTGAGCCTAAAGATGAACTATGTCTAACTGCATATGCTGATGCAATGTTTGGCAACAGAGATAAAAAACACGTAAATATCTACAATCGGGTACTGTTGTAATTATTGAGAAAAGCATTGATTGGATGGAGATCTATTAGACAGAAACATCTAAGTTTATCAGCAATGGAGGCTGAATTCTCATGTTTGTCTTATTATGTACAGATTTAGTTTTGTATAAACAACTATTAAATTGATATGGAATTAATGTAACAGATTCTATTGTAGTTTATGAAGACAACCAATCAGCAATACAGATGGCTTCAAATATTGCTGTTAAAACAAGAACAAAACACACAGATTTTAAGATATTTAAATGGGAGACAATGTGTGCAAAGTAAGATGATTAAGCAAGAATACTGTATGTCAGAAAACAATATAGCAGATCATTTTACATAAGGATTGCTGTGAGTATTATGTACTTAGAATGTAAGGTTGTATATATTGTCCTACCCAAAAGGGGAGACTGACTGATCTTACCTGTGAATAACTTTGGACTGATTGTTTTGAACTTTGCTTAAACTTTTCTCGAAGTAAAAACCTACATTTACTGTACAGTATATCTGTGTGCTGTGTGCTTCAAACACATCTCTCAATACGTCTCCCTGTATGTGCTCATTCTCCTAATGGGGAATTACCTCAACAGTGTATGCTAAAAGATAGTCTCAAAGGTGCTTTTTCAGGAGGCAACTGGATTTTTTAAAAAAAAAAAATATTTGTTTCTCATCCAAGAAGCGTCTTTAGCTCTGATTGGATGGTGGGAAATGGAAGGATTCAATCCACCATCCAGTTAGAGCTGAAGGAGCTTCTTGGATGAGAAGTGAAACTTCAAAGAAAAACAAGAAAGTCCAGTTGCCTCCTGAAAAAGCACCTTTTGAGACAACCATGACCTGGATCATTGAGAATCTCCACAGACATAGCACAGCAAAAATGAGCTGGTAATCTATAAAAGTATCATTTTATAGACATACTGATTATTGATACTTCTCCAATGTTTGAGACACACTGAGAAATTTTAATCACTGAAAATTCTACCCTGATATCTCACTATGTTTTGAAATACTACATTTATCAGTCTCATTGTACTGAATGATTATTTGACACTTCTTCCAAGTTATTTCATAAAATGATTTATGCATACTAATTCTGCACGTATTTACAAAATAGTAGTCTTGTTCTGAATATCAAATACCTACTTTGCTCAGCATAAAGTTTATAGGTATGATATATTAAGATCTTTTACTCTCCATGGTAGGAGATAATTAAGAGAACAGTTCAAGTATGAACAGTTCAAGTATGAAAACCTAACCCTAACTTTTGTCCACAATAATCTGTATTCCATAAATATTGTCAATGTTGGAGTGAGCAATTTTTAAATTATTAAAATTAACTTAATTAACTTTTAAAAATTAAATTACACTTAATTCCTAGAGCCCCAACAACCAGCTGAATAAATTTTGATAATCATGGTTCTTGTTGCAGTCCTTTGAAAATCTGCCATTTATTTTTAAAAATCTACCATTTGTTATTTCAAGCTCCCTCAATCTTTGCTAACCCTACCCAAGGAAAAAATTGATTTGATTCAATTACTTATTTTAAACTAAATATTTTTGTTTTGTTTAATACTCTCCATTCTGTTAGTAACGGTTAAAAGTCCCATCACCAGAAACATTTTAATTTTGATACCAGAAGCATTTTATTTTTGATACAGTCAAATTCTTGCTACCAGCCAGACTGGGTGGTATTCAGCAGGTTCCGACCAGTTCTGGAGAACCGGTAGTGTAAATTTTGAGTAGTTCGGAGAATCAGCAAATATCACCTCTGACTGGAAATTTTACAGTATCCTTCCCATGCCATACCCACCAATCCATGCCCACTGAACAGGTAGTAAAAATATTTGAATCCCACCACTGCTACCAGCACTAATTAAATATATCATAAAATCCAATATATTTGGTAAATTGAAATCTGTTAAATATATTTAAGCAAATTCAAATCTTCTGACCTCTGGATGTTAAAAGAAAATTTAATTAAAATTATGAAATCACATTTTAGCCGTACAATATGTGATATAAAACAGGCCAACATAAGTGAAATGAACCAACTTCTGGCATGTTATATTTGGTATGCTATGGCAATATTTACTCTGTACAATCCTCAATAGTTTTTTATATATTGCCGATAAGGCAGTTCATTGCCAAGAGTTAAAATATATAGCACTTTCTTTTTCTTTGTGTATACCCATACAAGTTCAGAATCATAGCAAATTGTTCCACAGCCTATTTTTGCTGTTTTTAGAACTGCATACTACACACAAAAGCAGTTTAAAACTGAGAGCCCAATGGATAAACTCTAGTAAATTTTAAACATTTACATGAGGACCATATATTTTCAGTATTAGTTCCTAAAATTTTGTGGAGAATATATGAATGCTTAGAATCACTTTTAATCCAGATTAATTTTCAGCCTGTTAAAAGAATCTCCAGATAAATGTTTATGCATTGACTATACCAATCTTCCTCATTGAGAACAACTGTAGATGAAATTCACAACTGATTTCATAATGAAAAATAAATGTAATGTGCTGATATGATAGCTATATTGCAGTTAACATTACAGGATACAAAAACAGATCTTATTCCAACAATATCTAACTGGAACAATTTTGTATAGAAACACAAAATATGGTTTAGGGGTTGTCCTCAACTTATGACCACAATTGAGCCCAAAATTTATGTTTTTAAGTGAATCTGGCTTCCCCAATGACTTTTCTTGTCAGAAAGGGGATCACATGACCCCAGAACACTGCAACTGTGAACACATACATGTGTTCATGTAACCGTGAATACATACATGTGTTCAGGACACATACATGTGAACCACATGTCAAGCATTAGAATGTAAATCACATGGCCATGGGTCGTAAATATGAAAAACTGTCATAAGTCACTTTTTTCAGTGCCTTTGTAATTCACTAAATGAATTGTTGTAAGTCAAGGACTACTTGTACTGCCATAAATATTGTTTAGGAGCATTTGATTGGCTAACAGCACTAGGAAGCAAAGCAAGCTACAGTTTGGTCACCGTAGTAATTCTGGCTACTCATACTCACTGCTACTACAAAAAAACCGAAGCTCAGATAAGCTGCCATAAGATCTCCAGTGAGACAAAGTCGAAACAGCACAAGAGTCTCTGCAAATACTGTACTCTTCTAAGTGCAAATATTTGGCAGGATGCCCTTTCCAACTACAATGTGTGAATTCATGATAAGGGAGAAAAGCAGCTTTTAAAAATAGAGCTGGAAGAATTTTCCAGTAACTGGATTAAATGGATATTTTGAAAAAGGATCCTGGGCACTAAATAGAAAACAGTAATACAGGATAAGTTTCAACTTGCTGGTAGCAATTCATTTCTCAAGTTATATGTGTTTTTTGAAAAACTCACCAGTTTTTCTGTGAACACTTCTATGTATGCTGCATTCGGTTTTGCTTTTCTTAAGAGACTTTAGTGATGCGGGTATCATTGCTTTTAGGAATTCTAATTGGACAGAGTGAATTCTTTCTTTTTCTTGGTTGATAGTTGTAAATTGCATTAGCTAGTATTAGGAAATTCTACACTAATAACTTCTTTTGTTGCTGTGTGTAGTATTTCAGGCCAGGGGATACATTTGGGATTTTGAAAACATGTTCTGACTTGCGATACAAGATAGTAAAAGAGTCAGATTGCTCACAACACCTCTTCTACTTTCCCAAAGTGATTTTATCTCTGACTTTTTTCACCTTAAAGGTATATTGGACTAAGTTCTGTCTGTAATGATTATTTAACAATGCCTAACTTACTAAGGGTAATGTATAACTAATAAATGTGATAAAATGATTGTTTTTAAAAGTCTGGTTGTGAAGGCTTTTTTCCCCAAGTGTAACTTATGCATCAGACATTTACCAGGATATTATTTGCAGTTCAGTCTTCAACAATTTTTTTGCCTTGAATTTTGAATAACCCACCTGCATATAATGAAAAATTCAGCTATTGAATACATCTTTTCATAAGTTTTGTTTTATTAACTATTAGTTCAATATATCATTTGCCGACATGGTTTCCAGATGTATTAAATCTGTAACTTCCAGAACGTCAAGTGAGCGTGTTGCCTGGGAATCTAAGAGTTGAATTTCAGAACAGCTGGAAAGCATCAAGCCATTTTTAGTATAATGGTCCATAAAGGAGCCTATTCGCCCTATCTGAAACCTCAGTTTTCTATTCCATAGAAACTAGTATTTGGGGTGATTATCCATCCCTCAATAAAAGCATAGCTAATATTATCATCTAAAGTGATAAGCAAGTCCAAACATTTTATAGCTGGCCTTTTAACTTAGGGTTACAAACTTAGCCCAACCCACTTTTTTGAAAAGGCGGAAAGAAAAGCTCTATTTATGCATTTTTCAGCAACATTTGTTGTTACAAATGCCAGTTTCTCTGCTGAGCTTTCATCTGGCAACTGGAAGGAAGGAAGTACATTTTACTGGCAAGAAACCAATTTGTCCAAGGTTTGTGAAAGTCCATAGAGATTTTCAGTCATTCAGGTCATGGTTGTCCCAAAGGTACTTTTTCAGGAGGCAACAGAACTTTCTTGTTTTTTCTTCTGAAGACATTTCTTGGATAAGAAGAAAAATGTCTTCAAAAGAAAAAAGAAGAAATTCTAGTTGCCTCCTAAAAAAGTACATTTGGGACATCCAAGGTTTGTGATCCTATAGTATAGAGCAAGGATGTATTCTATAACTATTTACTGGTTACAAATATGTAATTTAAATGTATATATTTTTTAAAAAAATGAAAGTTAGAAAGACGATAACAGAGTCCCTGCAGATTTTACTCTAGTAGTCATTGCTGACTATGCTGTGCTATTTTAGTACTATTATACTATTTTGAAACTCTAAAAAGCAGCAAAGAGCAACAAAGATGATAAGGGGACTAGAAGCTATAAAGGGGTACTGACAGAAGCTATAAGGGGACTAGAATATATAAAGAATGGTTGTTGGCATTAGATATGTCTAGTTTAATGAAAAGAAATACGAGGAGTATTCCAATATCTTAGAGATTGCCACAAAGAGGAGGCAGTCAAGCTATTCTCCAAAGCATCTGAAGGCAGGAGAAGCAGCAATGGATGGAAACTAATCAAGGAGAGAAGCAACCTAGAACTAAGGAGAAAATTCCTGACAGAACAATTAATCAGTGGAACAACTTGCCTCCAGAACTTGTGGATGCTCCAACACTGGAAGTTTTTAAGAGGAGATTGGACAACGATTTGTCTGAAATGGTATACGGCTTCCTGCCTGAGCAGGGGTTGACCTAGAACACTCCCAAGATCCCTTCCAACTCTGTCATTCTATTCTGTTCTGTTCTGTTCTATTCTATTACTATATGACTATATTTTTTCTGAACAATTGAGGGCAAAAGGGGACAATAGAATATGAGGTGGCTGGATGGAGTCACTGAAGCAATAGGCATGAGTTTAAATGGACTTCTGGGGATGGTAGAGGACAGGAAGGCCTGGAGAAACATTGTCCATGGGGTCACGATGGGTTGGACACAACTTTATGACTAACAACAACATATTTTTTATTAATATTACGCATTACACCAGGGGTCCCCAACCACCAGGCCCCGGACCAGTAATGGTCCGTGGATCATTTTGTACTGGGCCACAAAGAATGAATAATCATGATTAATATATATATAAAAATATGTTTTTAGTAAAGAAATAGTAAAGAAGCCCTTTACTATTGGGGAAGAATTGATTTTGCCAGTCCTTGAAAAAGTGTTTCTGCGTGAAACTGGTCCCTGGTACAAAAAAGGTTGGGGACCACTTTATTACACTGCCACTTAGCAGTTAGGTTGTACTTTAGCAATTGAACACTTTAGAATTACAGCTTGTTCAATTGTCTACACTTAGAGGAAAAAAAGACAACATTTTACTTTTTTTAAAATCCAGTTTTGAAACCAATTGTCTTGAATTTTGCTTTAGAAAAAAAACATACTCCCCCTGAAGAAGTCAACAAAGGTTGAATTCTGCTTTAAGGCTCTTTATATTTCATTTTTAAATCAGATCAGTCTAGTATTAAGAATCCTATTCTATCCATTTGTTTTGTTTTACTTACAGAATATTCTTTCTGCTTAAACATCAATAATGTTTAAGCCTAAAAATGAGCAAACAGTGGAAACGTGAGGACCCTGAAAATAGTCTTAACGAATTCCAGATTCTGTATACACATGTTAGCCCAAATGCCTGTGTGGCACTGCTAAGCAAAATTTCAAACTGCTCACTGGCTCATTAACTGGCTGCAATCAAGGTCGCATATAAACAAATTATTGAGCTAGAATTCACTTCTGAAATGCTTTTATCAGAGCAGATTTCACATTTGAAGAAAAATTATATATATGTGTGTGTGGTGCCACTGAAGTTGATGTTGTGACCTGTGGTTTTCATGTGTTGGACTAGTGAGGAGGTGTGTTCCAGCTTTTTTNTTCATGTGTTGGACTAGTGAGGAGGTGTGTTCCAGCTTTTTTACTGCATTTTTGTGTTCATCCAGACAGGTACTTATTCTTCTATTGGTCTGTCCAATGTATGTGGCCAGGCATGATGCACAGGGAACTTCATATGTTCATTTGCATATACATTTACATATGTATATGTAAATGTATATATATGTTGTTCAGCTTTTAAAGTTGCAGCAACGCTTCGGCAGAATCTCATCTGCCATCAGACGAACACAGACAAACACAGACGAACACAATTCAGACGAACACAGACAAACACAGACAAACACAACACCTGGGCACAAACAGACTCCCTCTGATATCTCCAGCTCAAACACCCCCCTACCAGGGACCCAGATGAAACCTGGTTTCCTAATAGATAATAGCCATCCTTTCACACGAAGCCAAGCTGCACTGAAAGCCTCCAATACAGGAACAGAGTGTTGGCAGCCAATCAAAGTCACCAAACAGACAGAAGAAACCAAAAACACCAATCAATCAAACTCCAAGTCCAATGAACACAGACCCAGGCTCCTAGCCAATCAGAATAGACCAGCCTCAAATTTGAAACCAGGAACTGTGAGACACACATCCATACAGAAGGCAGGTTGGTAGTAATTGTTTTTTCTGCAGTCCTAATTACTCTCTGAAGTCTGTGTCTCTCCTGGTGGGTTTCAGAACCAAACCAGACACTTGTGGAGGTGCAGATGACAAGACTCAATCATTCCTCTGTAGAACTGGATCGGCAGCTCCTTGGGCAGTTTAAGCTTTCTGAGTTGGCACAGAAAAAACATTCTTTGTTGTGCTTTTTTGATGATGTTTTTGATGTTAGGGGTCCATTTAGGTCATGTGATATAGTAGAACTTAGAAATTTGAAGGTCTCTACCACTGATACTGTGTTGTCTAGTATTGTAAGAGATGGTAGTATGGGAGGGTTTTTTCTAAAGTCTACCACCATTTCTACGGTTTTAAGTATGTTCAGTTTGTAAGTTTTCGCGGGTACTTACATGTGTGCTGTTCAGCTTCCTTCGGATTATTCTGGTTACACCACAAGGCAAGTTGTATAGCTGTATGTGGATTGTCTGTATGTCTGTATGTGGATTCATCATTGTCTCAAATGAGGCCAAGCACTGTTGTGTCATCAGCAAACTTCAATATTTTAACAGATGGATCATACTTACAAAAACATACAAAATCTTCGCCAGACCAAGTCTTGAATATAGCTCATCTGCCTTGGAATCCATACTATATAACAGACATTTATACAATTGAACAAGTCCAGAAGTTGTCAGGATTGCAACATGCACCCCCATTCAAATCATAAGTTTCTGGCCACATCTCTCAGATTGATTTATTAGGAGTTAATATGTCGGTGTTTCCTGGTTGCAGCCGACTTTGACACATCATTCATTTCACCCTTGACCCTGGTCTTCCCCCCACCCCCTGGATGTATATTCTCCAATGAGACACATCCATAGCCAAAAGTCATCTATCATGCTCTCCAGTAATAATTTTGTGCACTAGAAACTTCAGCTCCCAAAGCAATTATCTAAAGCATTTAAGGAATGCCCTGCTTTCCCCCCTCTCTTTCTGCTGACAAGTAAAAAGGCCAAAGAAGTATTTTTAATTGACAGAGGTTTTTCACGAGAAGAGTACTCCACTCCTCAGCTCGCAGTAGAACACCTTATGTCACCAGGCTTGACATTTTGGACCTAGACAACCCAGAACTATGCCGCCTATGGTTAAACTTAAGCGTAGCACACAAAATAGTCTTCTACAACGTCCTACCTGTCAATGACTACTTCAGCTTCAACTGCAATAACATAGGGGCAAACAATAGATATAAACTCAATGTTAAACTGCTCCAAACTCGATTGCAGAAAATACAACTTCAGCAATAGAGTGGTCAATGCCTGGAACTCACTACCTGACTCTGTGGTTACATCCCTAAACCCCCAAAATTTCACATTAAACTGTCTACTGTGGAGCTCACTCCATTCCTAAGAGATCTGTAAAGGGGCGTGCATAAGTACACCAGCATGCCTACCATCCCTGTCCTACTGTTCCCATTTCTTCATACTCATTTATTATGGATAAACTTCGACCTGTTTCTACTTACATGTTTGTATGTTATGTTCATACTTATACTTGCTTTCTCATACATGCTTGACAAGCTAAACTAAATAAATAAAATAAAAATAAATAAACAACCTTAGTATTTATAATTCTAATTAGGTTGAGATGAATGTGAAAAAAGAGTGGTCCACAGAACAGAATAACACAGTTGGAAGGGATCTTAGAAATCTTCTAGTCCAACTGCTTATGGAAGTGTGGGTGCACATCTCAAAAGGAGCAGTGTACAATACAAATTCATTTTTATTGGAAGATCCAGATACCCTTTTTTGTTTTCTCTTTTGTCACTTAAAAGGAGCAACAAAGATGGTAAGTGGCTAAGAGACTCAAGAATGTTATATTTGAAATGACTGGGTATGTTTAGTCTCAAGAAGAGAATAGACCAATGGGAAACATGTTGGCAGTCCCTTAATGTTTGGAGGACTGTTCTAAGGAAGCAGGTGTGGGTTTATCCTTCCTAGTGTCTGGGGATGGGATGAAAACCCCCAGGATAAGCCTTTAAAGAAAGAGAACCAAAACTGAAGAATTTCCTTACCATGAAAGCTAAGAAGCAGTGCAACAGCCTGCTCCGTCACTTCATTTATCTGGATTAGTTTAGACATTTCCATCTTGGGTTGGACTTGGATTCAAAACCTCCGAATGGGAATGGGGGAGAAGTTGGTGGAATTGACAGATCTTGCTGAGATGGATAAATTATCATGGTTTGTTCCACAGTCAGCCAGATGACCAGACTGGATTTGGTGTTTTTTCTTTTTTGCCTACCATATTCTTCCCAAATAGAATAGAATAGAATAGAGTAGGATAGAGGAAAGTAGAATAGAATAGAGTATAGCAAAGTTGGAAGGTACCTTGGAGGTCATCTAGTCCAACCCCCTGCTCAAGCAGAAGACCCTATACCAATTCAGACAAGTCCAGTCTCTTCTTAAAAACTTCCAGTGTTGGAGCATTTACAACTTCTGGAGGCAAATTGTTCCATTGGTTAACTGTTCTGTCAGGAAATTTCTTCTTAGTTCTAGACTGCACCCACAACATTTGGAGGCTAGCTCGCCTACTGGGGTAATTGTCCTGACTGTTAGGAAGTTTATCCTTAATTCCAGGCTGCTTCTCTCCTTGATTAATTTCCATCCCTTGTTTCTTGTCCTGGGATACCTGGGATAGGCAGGTGGATGGAAACTAACCAAAGAGAGAAGCAACCTAGAGCTAAGGAGAAATTTCATAATGGTGAGAGCAATCAACCAATGGAACATCTTGCCTTCAGAAGTTGTGGCTGCTCCATCACTGGAGGCTTTCAAAAAATGACTGGACAGCCATTTGCTTGAAATTGGGTATGTCTAGTTTAAAGAAAAGGAAGAATAGGGGTGACATGATAGCAGTGTTCCAATATCTCAGGGACTGCCACAAAGAAGAGGGAGTCAAGCTATTCTCCAAAGCACCTGAAAGCAGGACAAGAAACTAGTCAAGGAGAGAAGCAACCTAGAACTAAGAAGAAATTTCCTGACAGAACAGTTAACCAGTGGAACAACTTGCCTCCAGAAGTTGTAAATGCTCCAACACTGGAAGTTTTTAAGAAGAGATTGGACAACCCTTTGTCTGAAATGGTATAGGGTCTCCTGCTCAAGTAGGGATTAGACTAGAAGACCTCTAAAGTCCCTTCCAATTTCTATGTACATTGGTACTGTAAATTCTTATGCTGAGTTTGCCTACATATGTAATTTGACTGGGCTATTGATTTAAATAATTTAAATAAGAATTGTCAGTGACTCCAGGGGAGTATTTAAGTGCCTACCCAGCTGCGTTTTCCACCAGCTAAAGCCCCAGACTATTCTTCAAGGGTAGCTCCATGTAGAGCACATTACAGTAGTTGATCTAGGAGGTTACCAGGGAATGGGTGGCCCATGAACAAAGCTGCTGACCTGTCAATCAGCCCCCACTCTCCCAAAAGCTGAGAGGTACTGGTGGACATTGACGGTGAAGAAGGAAAGCTTCAATGGGTCTGTGGTATTCTGGATATGAAGGTCTGCCCAATGGAGCAGAAGAAGTTCCATTCCTTTAAGTGGAACATCCCCAGGTCATAAATCTTCATGAGCATGCAACAAGGTATTTCCAAGGTCAGATAAAATGGCTCTCCCTGGGTGAGAAACAAATCTTTCAATCAGGCCATTCCATCACTAGATTTGAAGGTAGAAAATTCCTCTCAGAGAAGAATGAATATTATTCTCACAGGATGACATCATTCATGATAATCTGAAATAATTCTCTCTTTCTCATTTACACACACAGCGAAAGAGAGAGAAAGACAGAGAGAGAGGGAGAGAAAAGGAGAGAGAGGGAGAAAGAAAAAGAAAAAAAGAAAGAAAGAAAGAGGAAGACAGAGAGACAAAGAAAGAGAGAGAGAGAGAAACAGAGAGAAACAGAGAGAGAAAAGGAAAAAGAGCAAGAAAGAGAGAGAAAGAAAAAGAAAGAGGAACACAGAGAGACAAAGAAAGAGTGAGAGAAAATTAGAGACAGAGGCAGAGAGAGATTATGAAAGTCCTGTAAAAACACCCAGGGTCCTATATACATATGTATATTTTTAAAAACCTGAAATGAGAATATTTTGTTCTTCCAACAACCTTACTTTTAAAAGACAAGGTGGCTTCAGGAACTGTAATCAGTTTTTCACTGTACACAATTTCCTCTCCATTTCGATTTGGGTCATTAACCACAGTCTCTTGTTGTACAAATTATTCAATTTAAATAATGGCATTATGCATCCATGGCCAAATGGGAAAGGCATTCAAAAGCGACACTGTACCCACTTTAGCCTGAATTTGCTATATGTGTAATAATAAGTGGAAAACGCAGCACCTCAACTGTACAGTTACTCTGCTGATAAAGCTCAGCAACATCCAGGACAAAAAAATAAAAATAAAAATCACAGACTGACAGTTTTGCTCTCTGAGTGCCTCCCTCCCTCCCTCTCTCCCTCCCTCCTTGCCGCTCCTTCTGTTTCTTCCTGTTTCATTATAATGTTCTTTCCCTAATTTCAGGTCTAAATTTTAGGACCATATTTTGAAGGGAGAAATGTTATTTGCAGTATTTGCGTCGGTGGACATTTGCACCTGTTAGGAAACAAACCAAACCTTGCCTTTTTTCAGAATTGCACAAGTGTGCATGTGGAGGGGGGGGGGGGGGGGNGGGGGGGGGGGGGGGAGGGTATGATACTTTTGTGGTTTCTAACAGATGCTAAATCCATTCCCCCACAGCAAAGGTATATTCAGCAGGTTCTGACCAGGTAGCGGAAGTATTGAGTAGAAAGGAGAACCGGCAAATACCCCCTCTGGTTGGCCCGCTATTTTTGCTGCCTCTACTGGTTGATTAGTGAATTGCAACCCAGGTAAGGCAGCTCTTCCCAAAGTCCAGGTACCTTCGTACAGGTAATCCTTGACATCCGGAAAAAGCCACCGTCTCTGTGTAACGTTTAACTGCAATGAAATAAAATAAGACAAAATAAAATTCAGATGAGTGTTAAATTTCGTTCTCGAACACCGAGGTTCCTGAGTGCTGATTTGCCACCAGAACAGGGAACCCTTCAAAGAGTTCAGGATGCAGAATGAACGTAATCTTGACATGATAGCAATGTTTCAATATTTAAAGAGTTGCCATAAAGAAGAGGAGGTCAACCTATTCTCCAAAGCACCTGAAGGCAGGACAAGAAGCACCCTGCTAACCTGCTTTCCAGCTCCGTTCTCCTGTTGCAGGGCAACAAAAGAAGATCTAGCCGATCCGCTGGGACTCAGTAGGCCCTCAAATGACCCTTTTGTCCAGAACAGTGTTTCTTATAACCTCAGCCCGGAGAAGTGTGGACTTCTTCTTTGAAGATTCCCTAGCCGGAAGAGGGATTATCTACCTATCTATATAAAAGTGAAATACTACTCATGCATCATCCCAAAATCTCCAGAACCATAAAGCCTACAAACTTGAAATTTGGCACATATGTTCCTCTTGGCTTCTAGGTGCTCACTAAGAAAGGATATTTCAAAATGACCGTCAGAGCATTAGTATTTTGTATATTACTATTAACACACCCTGATCAGAGGTGGTATTCAGCAGGTTCTGATCAGTTCAGGAGAACCGGTAGCAGAAATTTTGAGTAGTTCAGAGAACTGGCAAATCCCACCTCTGACTGGAGATTTTACAGTATCCTTCCCCTGCCATGCCCACCAAGCCACACCCAAAGAACCGGTAGTAAAAAAAAAATTGAATCCAACCACTGCAGGGCAACCATCATAAATAATGTCCAATGGTCACTGAACAAACTTGTAAGTCAAGGAGTACTCGTAGTCCTTAGCAAGCTTCCATTGGAGGGAAGGGGGGAATATTTAGGTTTGAAAATGCCTTACCAGAACATTAGAGTGAACTGACACATTGGTAGCTGTGCAACAAAAAAAAAAGCCTTCTCATTTCAATGGAGCCAACCAGGGAGAATAGGCCCACCATCAAAAGGTCATTTACAATTACAACCCAGCAATTTTGTGGAGAGAGATCCACAAAAGGAGAGAGATCTGTACAAGGAAGGTGGGAGGTAGCAGATGAAGCACACTCAAGAAAGCCTGTAGCTCATCCTAATTAGATTCTTCTTGCAGAGAAAGGAAATAGTGGAACGAGAGAGGGAGACATTTTTCTGCTAACCCAGTAAATCTCCAGCAGAAACCTGGCACTTATTTTTTTATTACCAGCTGCACCAGATAGTGGAGAAATATGCTCTCTTTTATTCCGACTTTGGGAAAGCAGGAAGATAAAATAAAAAAAAAAGGTGTGGAGTGGTCATTGAAGGCTGCCATGGTTTTAACAAATTAACAGAGCTGGAAGCAGAGGTAGTATTCAGCAGGTTCTGACAGTTGTGGAGAACCGGTAGCAGAATTTTGAATAGTTTGGAGAACCAGCAAATACCACCTCTGATTGGAGATTTTGCAGTATCCTTCCGCTGCCATACCCACCAAAGCACGCCCATAGAACCGGGAGTAAAAAAATTTGAATCCCACCACTGGCTGAATGGGACCTTGTTGGTCTTCTAGTCCAACCCTCTGCCCAAGCAGGAGACCCTACACTATTTCTGACAGATGGCGGTCCAGTCTCTTCTTGAAAGTCTCCATTGATGATGCTTCCACAACTTTTGAAGGCAACTTCTGTTCCATGGGTTGATTGTTCTCACTGTCAGAAAATTTCTCCTTATTTCTACATTGAATCTCTCCTTGTTCAGTTTCCATCTATTATTCCTTGTCTGGTCTTCAGGTTCCTTGAAAAATAGCTTGACCCTTTCCTCTCTATGGCAGCCTTCAAATACCGGAAGACGGCTATCATCTCTCCCCTGGTCCTTCTCTTCACTAGACTAGCCGTACCGAGTATTTGCAACCGTTGTGTGCTCAAATTAGCATTTCATCAACTGAAGATTTCTGACTGAACTGAAAAGACATCAATTGTCCTCTAAATGCTAAAGAAAGAGGATGGACCCCAAATCCTTGCAGATATTGAAGATGTCCACTGCAGCCTTTTAAAACAACCAAGTCAGGGTTGGAAGGTGTTTTTTTTTTCTACCCTGGGATTCTTAGAGACACAAAAGGGATGCCACAAGGTTCTGTAAGTTAAGTGCTGAAATCCATTAAAAAAAAAATAAACATCAAAAGAATAAAATACTAAACCAATTTTAAAAACTGGAAGAGAATAGAGTGGACATGGACACTTATGATAAAACATAAACGAAAGTTAGTCACCGTGAAAATGAGATGTTTGCAAAAAGCTTCTGGAGTGACCAGAAGAGATAAAATCAGAAATGAAATAGCTAGGTCCATTCTCCAAAGAAAGAGGTGTTCCTAAGATGAAAGCTGATCTAAATAGCAGTGCAAGTGCAGAGAGCTAGCATATAAACCCAAATTCTACTAGTTTCTGCCCCATGGAAAGACATGCGAAGATTAGTGGAATTTAAATTCAAGCATATAAAAGCACATGCGTAGAGAAAGTATCTCTCAAAACTTGGCTTAATATCCTCTGGATATGACTTCATGGATGCACCTGTCACACAGTGGTTGATGTTCCTTCTAAAGGAAGGAAGAAGTGGTTGGGATTCACTCAAGGAGAGAACGATGGATAGAAAGCCACGAGGTTGTCTGTGAAGGACATCCATGAGGTTATCTGTGAAGGACCTCCATAAGGTTGTCCATAACGGACCTACATGGCAGGGGCCTCCAACCTTTTGGACGTCAGGGATCACCAAACTCATAATTTTAAATCCCATGGACCAATAATATGAATTTTGACTGATGGTGGCTACAGGAAAAAAAGTCTGCAGGAAAATTCCCCACCCCGTTTTCCTACCAATCAATCATTGTTTATTTGGGATCACAGGATACTGTTTGCAGCTCCGTTTTCAGGAAGAGAGAGAGAGAGAGAGAGAGAGAGAGAGAGAGAGAGAGAGAGAGAGAGAGAGAGAGAGAGAGANAAGTCTTTCTTTCTCTCCTCCAAACTCTGCCAGAAATGAGTCTTTGCCGGCGCAGCCTCTTGGAGCAGGATGCCGTGCAGGGTCCCAAAGATTCATTTCTGGTGGAGTTTGGGGGAGAGAAAGAAAGACTTTTGCTGCTTTCCTTGCATGCAGCCAAAAGCAGAAGAAGAAAGAAGAGGAAAGATGCAGCCCGGTGGCCAGGCCAGGCGCATGGGGTGAGTGGAGCAAGTTCCCCCTTCCACCCTTTCCGCCCCCTCCCCTTACTACCTTGTGTTGTCGCAATGCAAGCGATGCAAGCCTTGTGTTCCCACAGGCCATGTGGGCGGCATAGCCTTGTGTTCCTGTGGAGCCTGAATTAATTGTTTTGGGTGGGTGCTTTGGGGATGACATTTTTCTGTGGACCACCAAAATTTTCCTGTGGACCACTAGTGGTCCCCAGCCCACTGGTTGGTGACTACTGCTCTATGAGGCTGTCAATAATGGACCTCCATGAAGTTTTCTGTGAAGGACCTGCATGAATTGTCCATGAACTCCATTAGGAGTTGCCTCTTCATGTTAGCTCTTTCCTAGTATCTCATGCTTAGATGTCATTATATTATCTCAAAATGTAGGAATATCCTCAGGAATATTCTCTGGCGCAAGGTCTGGTTGAACCCTCTAATCTAATTTCCCAACTTTGAGCATAATTCTGAATTATTAAAGGACATCCAGACACTCCCAGGAAAATTGTTTTGCCCAACTGGTGTAATGTATTGGATTTCAACTCCCAGATTCCCTGATTAAGGATACTGAAAGTCCAACATCTCTGGAGAATAACAGAATAACAAAGTTGGAAGGGACCTTGAAGGTCCTCTAGTCCAACCTGCTGCTCAAGCAGGAAACCCTAAACCATTTCAGACAAATGGTTGTCGTTGTTGTTGTTAGTTGCAAAGTCATGTCCAATGCATTGCGACCCATGGACAATGTTCTTCCAGGCCTTCCTGTCC
>BHFT01070372.1:0-11648 GCA_004320025.1 Laticauda laticaudata
TCACGTGGTGGAGGAAGAGCGTTCCACAAATCAAGCTCAGCCTGTGAATGCGGAGACTAAGCACCTCCCACTACTGGGTGCTCTTCATAGATCAAAGAGAACGGGCGTATCAGGTAAGTACCAACGCCCTTTTTGTTTCTGAACATCGCACTAAAATTTCATCCTGAAAATCATATGTATCTGACATACATGACTTTTGTTGATTTAATTGCAATTTTAAAATGTGGATTCTTATGATGTTGAGCTACTTAGGTCCTAATGCAGCAATGTATCCTCAAGCCATTGCATTTCCACCACAATGCTTTTCAGTTGGTGTCAGGTTCTCCTGGTGATATGTTTTCTTTGCTTTTTGCTAAACATGTATTCTGGTATTGTGGCAAGATAACTCTATCTTTGTCTCATATATCTAGAGGAGGGTTGTTTCTTGGCGGGCGGATCAGCATTGTAGATGTCCTCCATGGGCCGATGGGTGGGTGGAGATGGGATGGATGCCCTCCTGCAGCACCCTGCCGACCAAAATGGGACACAGGAGGCTACAGGCGGCTCCCACACACCCATTTTCATGGGCCTGGATGCCCGTGGGCCATTTCGACAGGCAGAGGCACCAGAGCCAGTCCTTTGCGATTTGCAGGCCAGCCCCATGAGCCGGATTTGAGCACCTTGCAGGCCCAATCGGCTCACCAGCCTTGAGTTGACACCCCTGAGTCAAATCCTATTGTTTAATCTTTGCCTAGGTGTTATAAGCAAACTTAAATCTTGCTTGATGTTCTTTTTGGACAGGTAAGGTTTCCATACCCTCAATATAGGAATAATTTTTGCGGATTCTTTCCAGTGTAAACTCACACATTTTGAAATCAGTAGTGGTGAGTTCTACCCATAGGTTATGTGATGAAATTCTGGTTTTCTCGAGACTTCTTCCATCTTTCATTCTGCTCTTCAGTGGAACTTCTAGGAATGTCCAGACCTGTGGAAGTTGTAGTTGTTTGAAATCATGTCTAATTTTGGATGATTTTTCAGAGAATGAAAAGATGTCCAAATTATTGGACATCTATTTCCTTTATTAAGATCTCAAGACAGCTCTTTTGATCTAGGTTTGATGATATGACACACTTCAAAAATAAAGAGCAAATCAAGTTATAAATGCAAGAGATTTAAATTAAAAAGGTTCTTTCCTGATTCTCTCGAATGATATTTTAGTAATGTTCATCTGTTCTAATAATTTTATGAATTTGTAGTGCTAAATGTAGGTAATGTATTTTATTCTTTTTACATGCAAAATTTGCTCTAATGTTTATTTAAGTCGTATATTGGATTATAAAATGTAAACAGTTGCATTATGCAAGTAATCCTCAACTTACATTCACAATTAAGCCCCAAATTTATGTTAAGTTAGTAAACACGGTTGTTAAATAAATGTGGTTTCCCCATTGACTTTGCTTGTCAGAAGGTTGCAAAAAGTTATCACATGACCCATACGACATTGCAAATAGCATAAATATGAGTCAGTTGCCAAGTTTCTGAATTTTGATCACATGATCATAGGAATGTGGCAATGGTTGTAAGTGAAAAACTATCTTAAGTCACTTTTCAGTGCCATTGTAACTTTGATCAGTCACTAAATGAACTGTTGTAAGTTGAGGACTACCTTTTTATGCAAGTATGATGGATGATATATACATTTTATCAATAATGTCCCTTTATTAATAATGTTGAAATGAAGATCATATGCACTCACACAGAGACACTCTGGGCATGCTCGTATGCATGCAATTCAATTAGGTATTGTACTTATCGTTTCAAATGATTATATTTGTGTTGCTCTTCCTCAAATAGGAACAATTTACCATTTGATGTGATATATAAACTTTCCATTCCATACAAGATTTCTAAAAAAAACCTTACTGTTTTTAAATTTACTGTAGAAACCTCCATATTTTTAATTAAATGTGAACATCAGAATGAGTCTTGTTTTGATATAATATTTCATCTCACCTCTCTGGTGATTAAATCATTATTTATTGGTGTGCATATTTTTATTTGACTATTAACTGCTTTAAATATCATTTCTGGCAGAAGGTGTGAAATATTTAGTTAATTTTTTCATCTTTGTAAATTTTTAAAATTTGTAAAATTCTTTCAGGATTTCAACTGGTTCTGATTTCAGAGGCATAGCTAGTCCTGGTTTAGCAGTCATATTTGGGACAATGTTGGTTGATTCTCCACTGAGTCGAAGGCAGAATCCAGGATGGAAAGTCTCTAGTTTCCTAGTTCTGCAGACCGAGGTGAAAAACTGAGGATACCCCCCCCCCCCCNAGGTGAAAAACTGAGGACCCCCCCCCCCCCGGGTAATGGTCCCCAGTTCTTCACTCGGTCTCAGCTCGATCAGACCACCCTTACAGGGCTCTGAATAGTTGATATTGTTGAAGGAATTGATGGAAGTTTAGAAGAATATTTCTACTCCCTGGATATTTGGTTTTTCATTGTCATTAGGAGAGAGGTTTGACAGCTATCCGCCTTGCCAGTTTAGCTGCTTTTTTTGTTTTTCACGCCTTTTTATTTTCCTTTTATTTTTGGCTTGTTCATTTTGCTGGTTACTGGGTTTTTTTGTTGACTTCTGGGCGGATTGAGGGCAGAGGGTACCCATGAGAGCCCATTTGGCCCAGGCTTGGGCTGGAGTCAGCGCTGATAATTAGGTCTGTCTCCAAAGCCTTTTCCCCTTTGATTTTATAGCCTCGGCTGCTGCGAGGCACTTCACACTGCCTCTTGCGTGGGTGTCTATTTCCGACCACTCGGGACAATCCTGCAGTTCGCGCTAAGTTTTTCCTGGCTGGGGATTGTCTGCCACCTGGATATTAGATCCAGACCCTCTTAACAGTGACCAGAGCACCGTGGCAGCTGCAAGACGCTTAAATCTGCCTGGAGTTAATTGTGGTGAAGCCAGCACTTTCAGCTCATGGGTTGCTGATCAGTCAGGGCTTGTTGCAGTTTTAAAAGGTCAGCTTTTTTTCTTTAACTTTTTAACTGCCTGATCAGCTAAGCCCAGGTCTGCTGGCTTAGAGACAACAGCTAGAATTAGAGCTAGGGCCCTAGCCCCTAAAAGACCTTCTAGGGTAGAGGAAAGACAGGCTAGGCGCAGACAGAAGGCCTTGATAAAGAATTTGACAAGGCTGTGAGGGAATCCAAGATGGCTGACAGCAGGGCCATCTCTCCTGTGATTCCCCATGATAGCAGGCAGCAAGGCCAATTGGCAGATAGACAGTATTTGACTGCCTAGTCACTTGGTGGCTCAAGTATCCAAGATTTGCAGGGAAACCTCCAAATTAGGGCAGAGGTTGCTCATACTGTTTCTGAACAATCAGAAAGGATTATGGCTGCTGGACCAGGAGGCCAATCCTCCAGCAGAACCAGAGCTGCGTCTGAGGCTACTTTTACGTCTACAGCGGTGGGATTGCGACCTGAGGAAGCCCAGATGCAAGAGATGCCACTCTTCATGAGAGCTTGGATCTCCCAAGTAATTTGATAAGAATTTCAAGCAGAAGTCAACCAGCAGTGCCAGTTGCCTTGTTTGGATGCTACAGAGGCATTCCTCAAGGGCATTGTCAATCTTCAGGAGAGCAGCTGATCTACCACAGAGATCGTTCTACATCTCCATCAGGAAGGAGCCAGTCTTATGTTTCCGAAACGGACCTCCCACCGGAAAGGAACTTTTCGGAAGATGAGTCTGAGGTAGCAGCCTCCTCCCCATTTTAAGGACCTTTTCCAGCCATCTTTTTTTAAACTCTGCTGGTTAAGGCTAAGAGCACGGCCATCTAAAGAAGGACACAGTCACCCGAGATCTTCCCCCAGAGGGAGAGGGTCAGGAAGATTATTCACTGAGAAAACATTAGTGGTGGACATTGTGTTTGTGCCCCAGATATTTTGGGATGTGATTAAAAGACAGTGGGACTCCCATGGGGTGTACACTTGCCCTAGTGGGTCAGAGTCAACCCTATTTAATATGGACCAAGACCTTTTAGACATTATTGAAGTGCCAAAGGTAGATGATCCAATGGTGCCCTCATCAGTCATCCCACCTTTCTGGTGCAGGTGGCCCCAGGGACTATTATATGCCTTCCCCCCCCCTTCTCCTGATTCTGGGGACAATCAGAAAGGTACTGTTGGAGAGGGTGGAGGTTTTATTGTTAGCCCCTTCCTGGCTCTGGCAACCTTGGTTTGCCAACCTGGTAGGCTTGTCGGTTGTCAGACCTTGGAGAATTCCCTCGCACAGAGTCTCACTCAGCCAGGGTCCAATCGAGCATCCAGAGCCAGCATGGTTCCAGTTGACCATCTGGCGCTTGAGCGGGGGCTCCTAAAACAGGCGAAGTTTTCTAGAAAGGTCATCCAGACAATCCAGGTGGCCAAATGACCTTCCATGACCAGGATATACAATGCCACATGGAAAATTTTCTGTGGTTGGTGTGCCAGCCACCAATTGGAACCCAGTGCTGTGTCTGTTGAAAATGTATTAGAGTTCCTGCAGGATAGTTTGGACAGAGGTCTCTCCCCCAGTACCTTAAAGAGACAGATGGCCGCTTTGACCTCAGAGCTTTCATTCAAGGACTCAACCACTCTTGCCCAACACTCCAGGATTAGAACCTTTCTTCGGGGAGCCACGAATTTAAAGCCACCCGATGGTTCACCATTACCCCACCTGGGACTTGCCGAAGGTCCTACAGGCACTGACCTCTTCTCCATTTGAATTTTTACCTGAAGCCAGCCTGTGCCTGCTCTCGTGCAAGGTGTCATCCTAGTGGCCATTATATCGGCCAGGCATATATCAGAGTTGGTGGTCTTATCAGTCAGAAAGGACCTTTGTGTGTTTCATGCGGACAGGATGGTTCTACGGTTGGACCCTACCTTTCTGCCCAAGGTAAACTCCATCATTCCATCATTCACATTTTGCCTGACTTTTGTCCAAAGCCTAACCATGCACTGGAGAGAAAACGGACACCTTGGAAGCCTCCTGAGAAGATTGTAAATTGCATTCATATGGCTACAGATAGATTCTCTTCACCTCTGCACCGCTGTGCTTCAACGTGGTTTCCCTCACCACAAATTTGGCCACTTTACAGCGATCGGGCGGGGGACATCATTTTGAGCGGATTGACAACGCTCGAAGACAGTTGGAGTGCCTGCCTTGCTGTCTGCCCTGGGAGGGAGTGCAGCTTTGGAAAGGCATAATCGACAAATTCAGAAGGCTCTCTGGGCTGCTTGTCCTTTAGGGAGAGCAGTCCCAGAGCAACAAACTCATGGAGCAACAGCTGGGCAAGTGGTTTTCAAGCAGAGTGAAAACAGTGAAGGTTTGAAGTCACTGTTTTTGGCACGATTGCCCTGCATCATAGGGGGCATTAGAGGCGCGGCTTCAGAAGCCCTCTGACTGGACAGCATCAGAAGCTCTCTGGCTGCCTGCCCTGTAAGGAGCGCAGTTCCAGAATGGCTAGACTGGGACTTTTTACCTTTTGTTAACAGTTAAAAGCAGCTATGGCCTGGTCCCAAGTCTAGAGACAGGTCACTGGACCCCAGTTTAATCCAGGATTTATTTCCGGACCCTATCATAGGATAGCATAGAGCTTTGGGATTTGTGAGAAGCAGGTCTGTTTAAAAAAAACCTGCTTCATTGGGGGGGGGGTGAATAGCAATATGGCGGATTCAAATAACAGACTGGCCATCTCTCAATCTATTGACATGTCTCAGGTTGCTAGCGTAGGTCTTAGGGAATCCAGAAGAGCCTCTGCAAAGTCTGGGAGATCAGCCAAGTAGGTGGCAGCCAAGGTTAAGGTTAAGGCTCTCTCCACAAAGAAAGTCTCCAAAACTGAAGAAAAGGCGGAACGTAGACTTCAGAAGGCCTTGGAGAAGCAGGTCACAAAAAAGGCCAAAGAAGCAGAGAAGCTCAGACAGCTTAGTTGCCTAAGGGAGGAATATGATGATTAAATCATCCTTTTAGGGCAGCCTTTAAATCTTTCCACCCTGGTGGGTCAGAGGGGCAGGGCAGAGACCGACAGTTGGCCACCAGGAGGCACAGAGGAGCTAAGTATAGTCCAATCTTTGCACCTATGATGGGCCTTATTAGACAGTCTCCATTTCAGTCACCATGTCATCAAGGCAGGGTTTCCAGGCATGAGAACGGGTCCTCTCCCCGAGGCTTCCTTTACTCCTGCTGCGGCAGGGTTCCACCAAGGGAGGAAATATGGCCCATATATGCCAAATGAGGTGCAAAGATTGATTTCTGAGGCAGTTAAACAAGGTTATGCGGTGGCCATTCAGCAGTACCGCCAACCTGTACCTGTATTGCCATGGCCGCCTCTTGCCCACAGGTAGGGGGATTCCAAGCCAGGCTCGGAGAGATTTTTCAGAGTTCAAGGGCCCCTGTTCACAGGTCTCTTCTGAACAAAGTCAGTCAGAGAACTCTGTAGAGAAGGGTGAGATTGACTTGTCCAGGGATGATAAGAGAGCCCCCGACAAGCCCGTTTTTAAAGGGCTTTTTCAGCCTCACATGTTTAAGTCTCTACTTTTTAAAGCCAAAAGTACTACTCGACTGGATTTGGATACTGCCTTACCAGATGCTTCTCTGGGCATGTCCGAGCCCAGTGGATCTTCTGTTTGCCGAACTGACGGAGAAAGTGGAAGTGATTCCGTCTCCAAAGTCTTTTTTAATATGGTTTAGTGCCAGTTGGACTTTCCAGGCACTTACCCAAGTGCCACATCTTTTGACAAATTTTATAATGTGGCCACACCTCTTGCAGACACCCAACAGCTCCCTGAGGTAGACGAACTGGAAGTGGTGCTTGCATCATCCTCAGCTACCCTTAATGGCGCCGATGACATACTTAAAGTGGACAAGAAATCTGAGCTGGCACTACGTAAGACACACCAGGCTGTGGCATGGGCTGTGAAGACTGCTACAGCAGTGTCGTTTTTCACCAGAAAATGCCAAATGCAGGAGTGGGTGCCTACCAGTGACATCAGAACTCACCAGGATTTCAATAAGGTGATTGCAGCTGCAGAGAGTACACAGCTGATGCTATGTTTAACTCTGTGAAGTCCACTTCCCGGGCTATCGCATTGGCAGTGATGTGTTGATACCTCCTGTGGCTCAAGTATTGGCAGGCTGACACCAAGCAATGATGGAAGTTGGTGTCAGCTCCATATAAACGTGGCAAGCTGTTTGGGAAGCCCCTGGAGCCAATCCTGGTGGAAGCCAGAGACAGGTGGAAAATCCTGCCTTCCATTTCAAGGAGAGTTGATAGCATTTTCTCACCATCCTTTCTTCGGCCCTTTCCTGATCCTTACTACAGGCTGAACTTTCAATGCACTCAATGGTTATTTGGGCAAAGGCAGGAATGTCAGGAAGTGCAGGCTTCCAAGACAAGAATAAGCCCCAACAAAATAAGCGGCCCTTTCAAGGGACAGGAACAGTTCCTTCTGCTGTTTCAAGTGACTACCATACCAAAACTTCCATTGGTGGCAGACTAAGCCTTTTTGCAGACCAATGGGAGCAGACAGCAACAGACGCTTGGGTATGAAACATGATGAAGTTCGGCCTCTCCCTAGAATTCCGATCCACTCCCCTGGGGTTCTTTATCTGTTGCCTCATTTCAAACGATGCAACAAGCGAAGCCTTATGGAGGCTGCTATTCAGCATTTACTGTCTATTCAGGCCATAGAGGCAGATCCAGAAGACCAGCAGGGGCACGGAATTTATTCAATACTCTTTGTAATTCCAAAGACTTCGGGGGGGATGGAGAACAATTTCTCAATCTCAAAGGACTGAATTCTTATGTGATATACTAAAAATTCAAAATGCACACTCTGCAGTCCACTCTAGAAAGTGTCAGGGAGGGAGATTTTTTGACATCTGTAGCCTCAACAGTACCTGCACATACCAATTCAGCCAGCTTACCGTTGGTTCCTGAGATTCTGCTATGCGGGCAGGCATCTTCAATACAGAGCCCTCCTGTTTGGCCTGGTGTTGGCACCCAGAACCTTCACCAAGATTTTAGCAGCATTGAGTGCACATCTCAGGACCATTCTGTTCTGTATACAATGCCACCTGTATGATATTATAATCCAGTCATCATTGGACAGGAGGAGAACCTACAAATTACCGTGCAGGCAGTGCAGGCTCACAGTTTCTTGATCAACATCAGCAAGAGCCACTTAACACCAACTACTTGTCTATTACACCTGGGGGCCATTATAGACACCGCAGCCAGGATGGTCTGCCTCTCACCAGAGCAACTGACTGACATCAAGGGCCTGGAGTGTCAAATATGGTCAGACAAAGTAGTATCCTTAGCTCTCTCAACTCCTGGGCAAGGTGAATGCAAGGGACTTGCAGTGGTTCCTGTTCCCTTATCAGAGATTGGGATGGAGCAATCCACCAACAAGTGTAGGGGTACCACCAAAAGTTTTAACATCTTTACTTTGGTGAACATCCCCAGTGATGTCCAAGGTTTTTTTTTTCAGAGAGCAGGGTCGTCTGGCAATTACTTTGGACACCAGCCTATCGGGTTGGGGGCTCATTTTCAAGACCAAGTGGCCCAAGGCAGGTGGTGAGACATAGACTTAAAACACAACATAAATTGGTTGGAGTTCCAAGCAGCCCACCTAGCTCTCAGGGAGTTTTGGAGATAATATACCGGATTATGGAGCAGCATGTTCTCCTCACAGACAATGTGGCCACCAAGGCCCACATCAACCAGCAGAGGGTACCCACTCCAAGCCCCTCATGAAGGAGGCAGAACGGCTATGTCACTGGGCGGAAAAGAACCTGAGTTCCATCAAGGCAGAGCACATCTTGGGAGTGAAGAATGTGAGGACAGATTGGCTGAGTAATAAACAAGAAAAGTCCCTTTACTACCTCCAACTTTGCCTCCCATGTCCAGGTTACCTTCGGCTGGAGAAAAACACTCCCAAGAACAGTCTTTAAGTGGAGGAAATTCAATCCAAAAACAAAGTACATACAAACTGTAAATAAAAATCCACACAAACCATGCTGCAGTCATTAACTTGGCAGGGCAGGAAAAGGAATTGCAGACTTGAAAGCCCAGCAAAACATACACAGTTGGGAAGACACCAGGAACCCAGATAAGTCTCGACAATGCCAGATAATTCATGATTTGCTCCCAACAACTTTGCTGTGCGCAGCTTTCCTTTTTAAACACTGTATTCCCAGCTGCAGCTAACGAAAGGAATCAGGGCCCTTTCCTCCCCCGTAACCATGCAACTCAGGTTGCGTCCTTCTCCGTTCCTCCCTGCATGCCCTAGGATGAAGAGGGGGTAGACCTGGGTCCTCCTCTAAATTACTTCTCCCTTGCTCTACTTCTCCCCTACTCAGCCCAGCCAGCCTTTGCCCTTCCCCAGTTTCCTCCATAGCCAATGGAACCACGCACCCACTCCCTGTCAGCTGCTCGTCCTCCCCCTCCAAATCAGATTCTGACGGGCATGACAGTGGTTTTCCTCATGGCCATTACATCGCCAGGAGGGTATCGGAGCTGACAGCTCTGTCAGTTAGGGAGGACCTCTATGGTTTTGCTGTAATTAAGCTAATTGTAAGCAGTCATTGAATACAGCATGACATAATCATGACCTGAGACTTAGTGCCAGGTTTTCTATTGACTTTGCTCGTCGGAAGCTGGTTGTGAAGCTCACAAATGGTGAGCTCAACTTTTTCAGTGCCATAGAGCAATCGCTAAAGCAAGCAATAGTTAACAAAGGACTACCTGTATTTGTATGTGGCAAAAGTATGTGAATTTTTGTTTACAGTAACTGGTTGCTGGGCACCAACTGAACCTAAACATTTCTGATAACTGTTGACTTAGAACTACACATTGTTTTGAAGGAATTTCAGCCCATTCCTCTTGAAAGCACAACTTTAGCTCCTTGCGTGAACTGTCTGCTTCAGGTCCTTCACAACAGCTGAATCAGTTCACCCAGAGGGGTTCCTTAGATGAGGATAAACTTAATATGAATACCTCTGGATGGTGGCGGTGGGGGGGCCACTTTGCATCATGGGACCTTTGGTGGCTGCCGCTTCCTTTGCTGCCGTCACTTTCCCTTCTGCCCTCACCATGGCTTATGCCACATTCGGATTGCTGCCACCAGCAGCTGGACACACCCCACTGCTGATGAGAACCCCCTGCTCTTCTGCAGGGGCATCACTTTGCTTGACAGCGGCTGCATCGACAACGTCCTGCAAATCAATGAGTCATTCAGGCTTCGGTGGATGGACATGGTGGTACCCTGCTTTACTTCCCATCACAGAACTTCAGGTCATGGTCTTGGAGTCTGTCCCTCCCACCTGCATTCTTCAAACAGACTGTCTTGGCTCATTCAGCTGTACAGTCTGGCGCTCTCCTTTTGCTCCATCCGCCCAACACACCCCCATGGACCTTTCCCTCCTCTTTAAGCTTGGCGGGGGAGGATGGCATTGGAGACTCAAGACCAGTCACAGACCTGCTCATGAGACAGCCACCTTTGGTATGTCTTATGCCTGGATTCTATCGCCAACACACTGGAGAAGGGGCATTGATCTTACCTGATATGCCCTTTCTCGAGGGTGGCAATAGAATCCAGCCCCACCTGTTAGACCATCTAGTCCAGAGTCAGGGTGTGAATATAGTTAAGCAGAGGTCGAACAATTGAACCACTATGGCATCGTCAAAACTGGAACGTTGGCAAGTGGCATGTCCTCTGTTTTGAATTCAGTCTAAGAGCAGTGTGACAGGAGTCATCCCCATGCCTGGATCCTATCCCCTCACCCTGAGAAAGGGTGTATCAGGTAAGACCAAAGCCCCTACTCTGCCATAGTCCCTCAAGTACTGGAAGACTGCTATCATGTCGCTACTAGTCCTTCTCTTCATTAGACTAGACTCACTTAGTTCTCTCAAATGTTCATCATACAATTTAGCTTGCAGACCTCTTTGTTGTCCTTCTCTATATTCTTTCTAGGACTTCAGATTTATTTTGTACCATGGTGATGAGATCTGAATGTGATATTGCAAGTGTATTTTTTAAGAAACCTATGTTGGCTTCTAGTAATTGCCTTGTTCATTCCTAGATGTTCACAAATATACTGCTTAGTTATCTTTTCTAGAATTTTTCCAGGTATTGATGTCAGGCTGGTTTGTCTGTAGTGTCCAGGAATCCACATTTTATCCTTTTTAAAGATTGGAACCACATCAGCTCTTTCCCAATTTTCTAGTAATTCCCTTGTATTCCAGGATCTTTGAAAGATTTGGCACCTGCCAGTTCCTTCTGAACTCTGGGATGTAATTCATCTGGTCCTGGCAATTTCTACTTGTCCAGAATGGATGAGTGTTCTCTTATCATATTTTTGCCTATTTTGACTTGCATTCTTATTCCGTCTTCTACAGTGATGCTTTTGATAGGCTGGTTCATTATTTTTTCCTTTTCTGTGAAGAGAGATTCATTAGATTAATGCTAAATTAAAGGCCCTGTCACATCGGCCAACGGATGCAAAAAGTATCTAAAAAGGACACAGCGGACGAGAAAATGTTCCATCTGTTGTTCTCCGCTCTCAAAAGTGCCCCAAATTTGCATAAACAGAGCGGACAACAACGGAAAGGAACGGATGGGGAGAGGACGTA